>MU261437.1:22500-106691 GCA_020310875.1 Ceratopteris richardii
AAAGTATGATTCATCAGAATAAAAGTCATCAAATTGAGAAAGCCATGAAAGAACAAATTGGCACCAATCTTCGAGGTCATGCCTTCTTCTTGAGCAATGATAAGGGCCTTCACCACCCTAACTATGTCATCACTTTGTATTTGTTCTAGTGTAGCATAACATTCTTTTATCTTATTTTGAGCATATTGGAGTTTGTATCACAAAAGCTCCAATTGTTGCTTAGTCATTACCCCAAGTAAGGGTGATGTACATAAAGATGAGGTATATCTCTCATCAAGAATTGCATCATGTGAATCTACATAAAAAATGGAATGATCGGCATCATCATGTGAAACTTGTAAAGGCTATGAAATTGCCTCATTTGCACCAACACTAGACTATCCACCTGTGAAAAGAGGCCGCAAAGTGTCATACACATCTTTGGAGCTAACTGATGTCTCCTTTTTTTTTTTTTTTTGAAAGAACAAGGAAAATTTGTATTAATGGTGGCCGTATATAGTGTGCCTTGGGCAGGAGACACGTGACCCAGAGGACAAATTACAAGGAGAAATACATGTCCAACCTTTTACAAGAGTACTGTTCAGCTAACAGTTTTTTCCATCTAGAGGGAGAATTTTCAGACAAAATCTTGTAGACATCATAGTTATTACAAGAAGCATCTCTGATTCTCCTAATACAAGATAGAGAAGCATTTTTCAGAATAACAGGCAAAGTGATGAGGTAGTTCCTTTTTCTGCTACCAAGGGTAGCCTCATTCCTACTGAGCCATATGTTCCAAAGAATATAGCCCCTCCAAATATTCCACAGCAAAATATCCAAGTGTTTACAGCAACCAAGATTCACCTCCATTTTACTAAGTTTGGGGAGACCATTCACTAGTAGATACTTCTCCACAGCAGACCAGAATTTTTTGGCATGATGGCATTCAAAGAAGAGGTGTGAAACATCCTCCACAAGGCCACAAAATATACAGGACCCACCACTATTAAAAATTTTCTTGACTTTATGACCAGTCCAAAGGCCATGGTGCAGCATCCTCCACTAGAGAAATGAATGCTTGCTGCAATCTAGAAGAGCCCATAGAGCTTTAAATCTGTAAGTCCACTGGTGTGTAGACCAATTCACCTGCCACCTAGAGTTGAGCTTTTTCAGGATTTGAGCAGCAGACCCTTTGTCATGTTTGAATTGTTTGAAAATGACATTAGCAATATTCACCAGGTCAACCTTTTTCCTATGCCACCTCTCCATCTTTTCCAGCAGCATGTTTCTGTGTTTTTGAATTACCTGAAAGCAAGACAGAGATAGATTAGTGCTAGAAAAGACTTCTTGTGCAGTCCTTACCCTTACTCTACATATGTAATTGTTCCAAGTAGTGATTCCAGCTTTGTGGCATTTGTGTTGCTTGATTGTCAGCCTGTTTTCTTCATAGTAAGCAAGCCAGCCCAACCATGGAGACTCTTGCAAATAAAATTGAAGAGAACAGGCAAGTTCGTTAGGGAGTTTAAAAGAGTTCTTAGCTTTGAACCAGGCCTGCCACATTCTACACACTAAGGGACTACCAAAGGGGGTGATGGGATGTGGGGAAGTTATAATGTCCCAAAGGTTGAGATTCTTCGAGGCCCTGTAGTCAGAAAGACAAAATCTAGAAGTATTTCTTTTCAGAAGACATGCCCAGACATCATTACAGTCAACACATCTCAAAATCCATTTAGAAGCCAAGTTGTCTGCCATTTTCATAGGATTAATAATGCCCAATCCACCTTGATGTTTAGGGAGACAACACACTTTCCAAGCCACCTTGGGGACTTTTTTTTTTATCAGACTTACTTCCCCATAAGAAGTTCCTGGCTAAACAGATAACCTGTCCAAGTTGCTTATTAGAAGGAGACCAACAAGCCAGAAAATAGACCAATTTAGGAAGGATGTAATGATTGAGAACAAAAGTTCTATGAGGGAGGGAACTGTTAGTATCATACCAGTACAGCAAGTGTTTTTTAAACCTTTCCACCACCCATTCCCACCTTTGAGCAAAAGAAATCTGGAAACCCATGGGAATCCCCAACAATCTAAAGATCTCTCCATCTTTGATAATGTTGCATCCAAGTCTAGAAACACATTCAGGAATAGTTTCATTAGAAGCTTTAAATCCAGTTTTGGAATGGTTAACTTTGGAACCACTAGCAAGACAAAAAATCTCTAAACATTCCAGAAATTTGTTTACAGAAAGATCATCACCATTTAGAATAACATTAGTATCATCAGCAAACATTTGGAGCCCAAGAGGGGAAGGGGAGATAAGCACATTGATTCCTTTTATAGTACCATTGTTCATAGCATCTTTAACAAGCCAACCTAAAGCATCACTAGCAATTGCAAAGAGCAAGGGAGCAAGAGGGAAGCCTTGTCTGATGGATCTACTAAGAGTAAAAGGATCAGAGATATGGCCATTGATGGCAACCCTAGAACAAGCATTGCCAAAGAGAGTGCTAATATTTCTGATGAGTCTTTTGCCAGCTCCCAGGTCTTGAAGAGATTGGAGAATAAAATCCCATTCAATTCTATCATAAGCCTTATCAAAGTCAATCTTAAAGAAATAAAAACTTTGGCCCAAGTCTTTAGCATTGTCTATACCTTCCCAAAGATAAATAATAGCATCAAGGATGTATCTACCTTTGATGAAACCTTTTTGTTCAGGGAGGATAAAGTGTTTCATCATGGGACTAAGTCTACTGGCTATGGTAGAAGCTATAATCTTGTAGATGGTGTTAAGACAAGTGATAGGTCTCCAATTGTTGAGGTCATCTTTACTTCCCCTTTTGTGAATAAGTCTTATAACTCCAGTGTTAATGTGACAAGGGAGAAATCCTTTGCTAGAAGCCTCTTCCCACACCAAGAGAATATAAGGAGTAAGAAATTCACATAGCAATATGAAGAATTCATTTGGCAATCCATCAAATCCCGAAGACTTACAGGGTTTCAATTTATAAATGGTTTCTTTGATCACACCGGCAGTGAGGGGCAGGTCCAGGATGGGAACCAGGCTTTCAGGAATGCAATAGTAGCCCTGGCCCTCTGGATGTCCTCCCCCCACTTGGGAGTACTAGAGAAAACATTCATAAAGAAGCTTTTAGCCTCTTGAAGAGTCTCTTCAATATTTAAAGTGTGACCACCTTCTTTCTTTTTCAAATTGGGAATGAAGTCCCTGACTTTGTTTTTTTTCAAGAGAGAGAACATATGTTTGTTGTTCCTGTCCATTTTCTCACTCCAAAATTCTTTTGATGAGGCAAGAGAGTAGCTAGCTTCAAGATAACTTTCCTTGCACAATCTCAATTGTAACCTTTGATACTCTTGAGAAGTAACATCTAGAGCTTTAAGCTTATCAACAATAGCTCTATATCTTTTAGCTCTACACTCTTTAGCTTTTTGCTTAAAGTGGGTAAATAAAACCTGAACATCTTTAACCGCTTTTTCCCAGGCCAGACCAGGAGATCTAGTGCTTTTAAAATGGTGGAAAAAAATCCTTTTCGTCTCAGTTCTAATGCAGGAGAGCTTGAGAAGGTTAACATCAAGATGAGGCCAACCAGACTTAAAGGAGGGGTTACCCGTTCTAATGGTGACAATAAGGGGTTTATGGTCAGACATGAGGAGGGAATGATCAATATGAGCACTAACCTCCCAACTTTTTTGCAAAATATTATTGTTGACATAGCATCTGTCTAATCTAGCAGCCGTGTAAGAAGCACCAGAATGATTGTTGGACCAGGTAAAACGAGAATTTTTAGAAGCATCCACAAAGTCATGCAGGTTACATAACTCTTTCCAAGCATTTATTTCAGAACCAAAAATGATATTACCTTTACCTTCCCACCTGTCTTTGATACAAGTGACCATGTTAAAATCCCCAATCATGATGGAGGGACCTTGAATTTGATAGATCTCTTCCCAACAGGAGTTTCTAATCAAACTTTTATTAGCAGCATAAACAGAAATGATAGAGGTTATAGGGGTTACCCAGCCTGAAGCAACACCATTGATTGGTGCAGCTAGAGGACATATCAACCAAGAAGGGGGATAGGGATTTGCTGAGACCGATCACTGCACCACCCTTATTTTCCTGATGATTAGTGGAAAACCAGAAGAATTTATTAGATAGAATATTGAGCTTAACTTTCAAGGAGTCACCACCAATTTTAACCTCCTGCAGGCAAATAACGTCAGGAAGACTATGCAGAGACATAATTCATCTGTTGATCATCTTAGGTCTTACAGGATCTGTAAGCCCCTTCACATTTATGGAAAGAATGGAAAGATTATACATCAAACCAACTAAAAATTTCATTTCCTACTATTCTTAGTAGACTTTACCATAGAAGATCTCACAGAATCTTTCTTTCTTGGTTTACTTGAAGATGCCAGCTGAGTTGGCAAGTCTGTGTCATGTATCAGAGGCATAGCTTCCTCATTGACCATTTCATTGTCCATAGTTTCCAGTTTTTCATGGTCCATAGCATCAAGTTCCTGCCTGAAAATCTCAACAGAAAGATTAGTATTCTCAAGATTTTCCAGCATAGGGATGGGGTCAATCGAAAGCTTTCCTTTCAGATCTTTTTGGGTAGACAAATCGATAACTTTGTTTTTTTTTCCTACCAGGGACCAACCGTTTTCTAGCTTACCCTGGTTGTCCTTGGAATCTCCAGCAGCTACTTTGGTTGATTCTTCAACATTTTTGATAGGGTTGATGTTCTCTTTGGGGCTTGAGCTACTATCCGCAAAGGGGTTGTGCACTTCTTCTAAAAGGACACCAAACATATTATCATTATTAGTCACTTTTTTTTTCCTTTATTTAGCCCTTTCTTAGTGGGAGGGGCACTACTCTTAGTCACATAGTTGCCAAGATTCTTATTTGAGTCTTCACTCACAGATTGTTTCTGCACCTGCAGTAAAGGACAATCTTTGATGATATGACCTTGCTTGTAACAGTTATAACAAGCATTGGGGATATTTCTGTACAACACCTTTTGGGTGTGGAGTTTTTTACCATTTGAGTCTTTGATAACAATATAGGGCTTGATTTCAGAGGCAATGTCCACTTCTATTAACACTTGGGGGTCCCATCTCGGATTGATAATACTATTTCTACTTTTTTGACCGAGGACTTTGCCAACCAACTTCCCTAAGCTCTCCACCCAAGGATAGAAATCTATGGGAAGTTCAGGGAACTCTACCCACACAGGGATTTTTGTTGGCTTAGGGCCCTTAGGGTTAAACCCAATATACCATTTAAAGTAAGACACTGGGACATTTTTGATTAGCCACTGGCCTTCACTAATGACTTGAAGAGCACTATTAGCATCTTCAAAAAAGAAGAGGAAGTAGTTATTCGGGCAGTATTGGATGTGTTTAACCATTAGGCCTCTTGCTTCCCAGTGATGTTTAATCCAGTTTTTTAAAGAGTCTTGGGCAGGCCTAGGACCGTGACACAAACCTATGACCACTCTATCTGTGAGGTGCTCATGCCAATTGTCCAGTGAAGACTTTTCAATGACCAAAGCAACCTCGTCCTCTTCGGTGGGCAAGTTATCAAAAAAAAATTCATGAGGGCTGTCAGAGAACTTACCTTTCCCCTTGTTGGGAGAGGGAGCAAGATTGTTATTACCAATAAAGTGTTGAATGTCGACGAAGGCTTCATCGAGCTTGGCCCTTGCCCTAGCCAAATCAGCATAGGTTTTCTTCAGAGAGTGCTTCTCTGCGCTGCTCTGCTCTGTATACACAGGGAAATTGGTCGAACTAGGAACGAACTCAGCAGATGCGCTCCCTTCTACCTCGACAGTCCTGGGGCTTATAGAGTGAGCATTGGACTGTAGCAAACATACATTTTGCCCTTCACCCAGAAACGATAACCCATTTCTTAGGGCTTCAAATGGGGCCATGCAGTATCAAGAAGGCGGAAACGCGAACGCAAAGGATGCTCCTCCCCCAGGGAAGGGGGAGGAGAGGAGAGAATGCCGACCCGCGAGCGCCGCGGAGCAGAACACCCTCGAACCCTCAGAGCCGATCAATGCAGCGGATAGTAAACTGATGTCTCCTTAGTGAATAGCATCCTCCACAAAAACAACATCACAACTAACCATAATGCATTTAGTCTATGGATCATACATATGAAAACCTTTGCTTTGAGAACTGTACCCAATAAAGATACAATTCAATGCTTTATCATCCAATTTCGTGCGTTGTAGTTCATGCACTAATGCATATGCAAGACATCCAAAGACACACCCATGGCTTATGACAATGCGAAGCCTCATATGGAGTGACATAATACAATGCTTAAGTGGCACACCTGTTAAGGACATATGCTGCACATGAAGAAGTCATTTATTTTGAAATGATTGCATCATTCATTTTCCTCAATGATAAGTACATTTTTATATCATATTTGGATTCTATATGAAACATGGCATGGATAAGGCAAGTGAACCACTCAATTCGGTTCTATATTCATGGATTTATGAGCATTTGAAGTTTCCAGCAATAATTTTATAGAAAGTCATGTTTTCAAAAAATCTTGTTTTCCTCAACTTTAACTTTTATCGATTCTCAATGGATCTCATATCAAGTTCGACTTATGTTCTCTTTAAAATGGTTTATTGCATTAGTCTTTAAGCATCAATCATGTTAAAACATCTTTGGATTGACACTCTGAAAAGGTTTTCTTTCCCTATTGAAGTTCCATTAAGTCACCTTTGCTACAATGACATAGTTGTTCTTAAAGGAGTGGAGGTGAAAGCAGATCTTAAAGATGACATGTTTATGGAAGGAGTAAAGGGATATGTAGTTGCTAGCAGAGAATTCTAGCTTGTAAGCTAAAGAAGAGCTTATATATACTTAAACAGACCCCTAGACAATGACACCAAAAGTATGATGCGGTTATGAAGTTCTCACAATGTTTCTCAAAGAAATGAGGATCATTGTCTCTATACAATCAAATGGGAGCTTGACATGCTTGAGACTTTATGATGACCATATGTTGATTGCTAGGAAGTTCTTTGATGACTTGTCATTTCTCAAAAGGAAGCTAAGTGCGACACTTGATAGGAGTCTAGACATTGCGTTTGCAATTGTAAGTATGAACAGGTTTGTGAAACCAATAACTCTCAAACATGGTCTATAGTTCTATGTAGATTAGTGTGCTCATCTCTCGAGCTCAGTTCTCTACTACAAAGGCATCATTGCCAAGCTCTCCAAAAGAATAATAATGCTTGGTGCACCATATCACTACTTGATGAGACTAGTGAGATAATCGATTTAGCACTCCAATTAAATAATATATATCAAAATAAGTGTTGACCAAATTGAGTAAAGAGTTGAACAATTATTTGTATGCATGTACATCTTTGTGCTAATGTGTATCGTAAAGTATAAAATTTTTTATTCTATAAAGTGGTATTCTAACGAAGCATTTCTAATCCATGTTTCTTCCTAGAACTAGGTCATAGAAGTAATAACTCTAAAACAAGAAAATGTCTTCATAGAATTTCTGAATTTCGATGCCAAGAAAGCAACGAAGTATCCAAGATCTTTTACTTCGTACTCAAGGTGTGGCTAGTGGATGAGGAATTTGATGTACTCTTCTTGTAATGCTGTCAAAATTAAGTCTCCAACATAAATAATGATGATAAGAACTCGTGAATTGTCTTGATAAATATAAAGGTTTGCATAGATAGAGCTTTGATGAAATTCTTTGGCATTGAACAAATCGTGAGGAATTTTTTTAACGAGCTTGTGGAGCTCTTGTTTATGCATAGAAACCTTTATTTATTTTGTAAACATGATCCTCTTTGCATTTTGTAGAAATCATTCTGCAAGTTCTATATGGAGTTCCTCTTGAACTTTGAAATTTAAGAAGGCACTATTGGCATCAAGCTCCTAGATAGTCGACTGAAAGTGAAAACTTAGTGCCAATACCATTCTTGTGGTTGTTCAAAATGTCTCCCCATAGTACGTGCCATGTTTCCTTATATCCTTTGATAACTACTCAGCATAAAATTCAATTTATCGTACCTAAAATCTTTTGGCGTTTACTTATCCCTTGTATTTATCCAACATAAAATCCAATTTATACTTGAAGTTGTAAATAAATTTAATGCGAATGACTTAACGTTTCGATAGTTTCAGAACAATAGCCTAGGGTACTAAATTGATCACAACTTCGATATCCTCTTCCCAAAAGAGTTGGCCTTCAGCCTTTTTATAAGTAGAAGTGTCAAGAAATTCTTGAATTTTAGGCATAGATGCATATATCATTAAGATATGTTTATAATATCTAATTCTTTTCAAGAAGTGATTATGACATTATATATTCATAAAAAATAGTGATTTCTTAACTGTTATTTGATGCACTTTGTCCCCCACATAAGACCATATGGGTGAAATCAAGTATGAGCTTACATATTTGTGTGAGAGTTCTAATAGTTGTAGGGAATGACATCATTATAGATGTTATTTGATGCACTTTGTCCCCCACATAAGACCATATGGGTGAAATCAAGTATGAGCTTACATATTTGTGTGAGTTCTAATAGTTGTAGGAAATGACATCATTATAGATGCTGATACTATAATTTTCCATATCATAATATCTATGAACCTTATATTTCTCATTTAATCCAAGTAAGATATTCTTCTTAGAGTCTCTTTGCGCTTGGATAATGCCTCAAAGTTAACTCCAGAAATCACATGGAAAAGGAATCTAGTGTAGTCATCTACTAAAAGGTAAAAATAGAGAGCCCATTAGGAGATAGTGTATTTTATGGGCCCAGAAGATCCATGTGCAATAGAACAAGAGAAATCTTGGCCTTGATTGCAACATCCCCTAGGAATGGGTGCCCAAGGTCGCTTTCCTTGTGAACATTCTTGGCAACCATCCTACACTAGAAGAAACTTTGGCAATTATTTACCAAGTTGAGATATTACTAAAAGTTTTAAAATATATGCGGATTCTCTCAGCTTTTATCAACTTTTATATTATCTCTTGAGGTATATGGGAATAACACACGCATCCAAATATATAGATATTTCAAAGTTTCTTCCACTGCATACCTCTTTTAGAGTAAATTTATTAATCGTTGATTTGCTTCAAGCCTTGAAGATATATAAAATATCCATTATGGATTTGGTTCAATAACACAATCATTTATTCATATTCCTTTTTACCACCTTACGTTTTGGGGTGTACACGTATATATATGTTTTCTTTTGATTCCATAACGTTGCGATAAATTAATAAGTTCATGGGAGAATTTTCTCTCCCTCGATTCAACTTTACAATTTTGATACAGCTTACTGATTCGTTACAATTTTGATACACCTTACGAATTCGTTCTCTACTTAAGCTTTAAGCTTTTGATACAATATCTATACCTTGCAATTAATATCTCATTTCTAGGTCCACATACATTTGTAATTCTTCAGGAAAGCATATGTCGATCTGTAAAGTTGATTTTGTTGTACTGAACACATTCAAAATTTTCAAAATATCTTATCCTTTCAAAGATAACACAGGTATGGTAAGACTTTTTGAGGTCAATTCTCAAGAATACAAAATCTCGGCATGATTCCTTTGCATTGTCTCTGCCTTTTCGAGAGAACTATGAAGCATATATATATATTAGGGGCTTTGTGGTAGGCAGGCTCCAACATTCTTAATTTCTTGACAATGGTCAAACTTTTCCCCTAACGAAGGAAAGCCATCCCTTTGTAGGACATAGCGTTTCCTCGAGGTTTCTCCCTACTTTTTTTGCTAGTGTGCACTTACTTGGGTTTCTGGAAGTCCTCAAAACTAGCGGTATCTGGCTCGGTGCCATTCTCCCATGCGAATGTACATTTGAAAGTTTATTGCAAAATGGAGCGTGATTAAGAAAATTTTAGAGCGTTTGCAGACCACGAAACCCAATATAGCCATGTTAGCCTCGTGGACTAGGGGCGCACTCATATACACAACAAATTCTTTCATTATTTTTCCCTTTTTGAATTTTTGTTTTCTTTAAAAGGGATAAAGAGAGTGAATGCCCTGTGGATGTCTAAGCTAGTGTCTCTTTTTTCCTGTGAAGATCCAAGAGAAGAAGGAAAAAGAAAAGGAAACAAAAGGACAGGAAAAGTAAGGGATGGAAAATAGAAATGATCGAAAAGGTTATACGACCATCACAAGGGCATATATATATATATATATATATATATATATATATATATATATATATATATATATATATATATATATATATATATGTGTGTGTGTGTGTGTGTGATCAATTGTGGTGAACATGTGCGTGAACATGCGTATTCATTCATTCATGCCCATCTATGGACACATAAACGAATTATTGTCAATACGTATATAAAAACACCAAGTGAATAATATTTCCACCATCCAACACGTGAACAACATTCCCACCATCCAACACGAGAAGCTCGATGTGCCTTCGGAGGGCACTTTGTTGCCATTGGAGGCCACTTTTTTGTGCACATACAAACTTTCTCTTTCTCGCTTTCTGTCTAAATTCTTTAAATCGCCCATTGAAAGGTAAATATATGTGAGCGTGCAATAACTTTACTCCTTTTAACTTGTGATTCCCAAGAAACTTCCTATAAAGCAATCACTTGCTCTTTTTTTTTTATGTTTTTACAAAAAAGAAGTTCGAGCTCCATGGACTTCAATATATTGAAAGAAGAACTTTTACTTGCAAGTGAAAGACATAGTACCATGGGAACCTCCGTATCTCACAAAGTAAAGTTAGACTTTCGAAGCATCATAAAAAACAGGTTGTGTGAAAGAATGTAGTTTCAATGGCTCGAAAACATTACAACGGAAAACTAATCACACTGACACAGGTATGTCCACTAGGCCACAAGAAAGGTATGTCCACTAGCCCACAAGAATTGAATACAAAACTCGCCTGTGACATGTGAAAACAACGAGAAAGAGATGAAAGAAAAGTTAATGTTAAATAACTTCAAGTTTTATCACCTTCCATTATTTCATGTTTCATTGATAGTGCATGCCCACGTTTGATTGCGAAATCGTTTCTAACATCCGTCAGTTCTTTCTAGTGTCAAAATGATTGAGAGAAATCAGTTGAACATACATGAAGTTCTCACCATTAGATTACTTTTCAAAACTTTTATATTTTCGTTAGAGAGAGGGGGAGGGAGGGAGATATAGAGGCAGTTAAATGGAAAAAGAGGTTCACGATATGAAAATTAGAGTCAAATATATGGATATACGTAGTTTGGAGATCACTCAAAAATACGGAAGAAGAATTCAAAAAGTTATCCAAAACGAGAAAGGATTCTTGACAAAACATATAAGAAACTTTAATAATATGTATCCAATATCCATTAAGGTCAGGCAAATAGTTCGTAGTAATTAAACCCAAGTAGAAAGAGGAAAATCTAAAAGAAAAATAGTTTTGAGAGGGAACACAATATAAAAGAACAACAATTTTCTCATTTTGCTCATCATTCGACGTGAATAAATAAAGATAAAAAAGCATTAGGGGAAAAAGTGAACCTTGAATGGGCCTTTTAGATTAAGGGGTGATTAGTGATGGACCAATGAGAGGAGGGTGGTGGCCACAGTCTAGAGCCTCAATCAAGTAGGCTAGGCCTAGGTTTCCCTTGGTTTGGGCTAGTCAAAACAACCAAAATCTGGTGGGAGAACTAGTATTTCCTTTGTAAGTGGTTTCAAGGACCCACGAAATTCGAAATTTTCCATCGGAGTTTGATTTGCACCCTTGGATATGGAGAAAATCGAACGGTTGAGTTCGAAAGGAAGAACAAAAGCGCCTTTGGTTGTGCATCGTTCGATGATGGGCCGATCCAATGCTTGAGATTATCCCTCTTGAGGATTGGGAATCTTTGAATTGCTACAGTAGGATCTCCTTTTAATCCAATGGTCTTCAAGTCATGCAAAAACGTGTTTTAACATGAGACCTCTGATTCACATGCATCCAACAGTGTAGATCTAATGCGAATGTCGATGCAGTACTCTCTCTCTTTCTTTTCCAAAGCAATCATGATTGATATGACTTCTTATTTGTCCTCTTCTGCCAGACACCCGGACGTCGATCTTGCGCATCCGTTAAGTAGGATCCAACGGTCGTCATCTTCTGCGCTGTGTACTCTCTCTCCCCATTTTTCGAACCTCTTAAACACTCCCTCTTTTGTCGTTTTCTGCCAGAGATACGCACGCCAATCGTGTCCGTCCATGGAAAAGATCTAATGGTTTTGGATAGCCCCAAAAATAAGAGGCTGATCACACTATTTTGTCATGTTCTTCCAGACACAAACTCTTGATCTCGTCCGTGCATGAGGAACATCCTAGGGCTCTCAATCGCCACGAATTCAGCCCAACTGAGAACTCAAATATGGCATATTCAAAATAAGGATTTTAAATTAAATACCACTAGTGGTTTTTTTCCTTCTTGAATACCAGACATGATTAATTTTAATCCTTGAAAATTAGGGATCCTTACAAGGCCCATGCAGGGTTCATTTTTTTCCCTAATGGTGAACTACATATACAAGGTCATGTGATTTCCAAGCACTAACGTGTACAAAAACGAAATACTTTCTCCATGTTATTCTTGCTAGATGCATGACACGGTAATACAAATCGTCTTCAGTCAGTTCTACAATGAATAACATAATTATTTTCTTGTGTAAAATGGATCTCCACAACGCTATGTTATTGATAAAATTTGAAAATCCAATGATAGTCCATATACCATAGGTGCATTGTTTGCGTACTCACTTGAGAGGTTGTGTATTCAATCTTTTAAGGTTGTTGGGCATACTTGGGGTAGCGTGTTTTACTTACTCCTGTAATGAATGCACTTGGGTCATTGAAACTAGATACCTTTGGGTAGCCTTTTTCTTGTGATGCTTTTAGAATTTAACCCCTACTTTCTGGGATGTAGGGACTCTCATGGATAGTATTCCCTTCACTTGTACAATGTTCCTTCACCTGAACAATGTGTCAAATTTCCTTTTAGAAAGGAACAAAACCAATCATGTAAAATCTTTGAATTCTCGAATTCAATAAGTTTATAATTCATTGAAACATCGTTAAAGTGTTCGTTCCCTCAATATCATTTCTTTATTGTCAATAAGATGAATGCATTTCGAGCTTCATTGGAGATCCTAGTAGTCCCAAATATTTTACATATTCAGTCTTTAGAGCCTCTATCCGAGTAAGAGTAAAATGGATGTTTGAGTTCTCTACACGAAGAAGTGTGGAAAGAAAACAAGAGTTACCTTTAGAGATCTTGATCCGTTTCATAGAATGAAGTTAAGTATGATAAAGATCGGAATCCGAAGAAAGTTTTATATTTCTTCCAAGGAAAATTGGCCCAAACTGTCAAAAGGAAACTTTTACAGAACCGTTTAATTGAATGGTATGTATGGAGACCCTAGGTGGACGAAATGCCCTACAAATTTTTCCTTACAAAGAACACTTGAAGAGGAGGATGAGAAGTGGAGATCTTCAAGTTTTTATTGAAATCTCTGAATCTCTAAGGAGAACCAAGAAATTGTATCTCAACATCGTTTTGTTCTAACTAAGATCGTGGATTAGCATTACAAAGAAAACATTTGGTGTCCAAGTGTATGTATAGATTTGTGCATAGTTCATTTATTTACGAAAAATAAACTTACCGCATGTCAATATATATTAGAAACGCGTGTCAAAGAAACTTGACAAACATTTTGCTCCTTACGTATGTATGCGGAAACTATGTAAGCAGACAAAATTTCTGTATGTTCTAGCTGAACATGTGCTACAATATGCTCTTAGATTTCCAAGCTTTGAAGTGAAGTCCAAGACGCTTGGGGATTTCCATGTGAGTGAGGATTTGCATGAGTCTAATGTACTACGACGATAGGAGACAAACAATCTGTAAAAGGGCCCTACTTATCTACTACTTATCTACTAATGTCTCAGAGACAGGTGATAACGTGAAAGTTTAAGCTTATACGAAAAAGAACAATGGTTTGAGTTTGGATCGCTTCAAGTCGATCGTGTTAGAGAAGAATGTATGATCTGCATATCTTTAACTAAACGTTTAACATTTTTTTATTTTTTTTTTAAAGGATGTTTTTTTATTTTTTGTTTTAATGGACGTTCACTTGAAGCTTACTTTCGTGAGGTTTAATTTTGAAATTACAACTTTTTTTACAAGTGAATAGGCATAGTACCCATGGGACCCCCTATCCCAGAAAGCAGAGTTAAACTGCCCGAAAGCAGAAGCCAAACCAACCCAGCTAACGAATAAGGACTTCTACGTCTAGTATTTCTGTCTCGTTAAATCAGAAGACTAATAGTTCTATCAAGTTTAAAGTTATGTGTTTTAAAAATTGCTGTGTTTGTTGATATACCCAATAACAAAAAATCATATTTTGTGATTCCGTCAGCTTAAAAGTTCTGTACTCCTACAGCCACTGTGTAGCTGGAAATAACGTCCTCTTCGATTGATCGTACATCGCCCTACATATTTAATCACGTTGAGCTGATCGTACAAACTCACTTACAAACTCACGTTCATTTGATGGTCAAAAGCACAGATATTCCACGTTCGATAAGGCACGCGGCGACAAAAGTAAACGACAAAGTAATGAGGATCGTCTCACCCCTACGTTAGCTGTCGGACAAAAGCACAGATATTCCACGTCCGGGGGCAAATATCCACGTCAATCACAAGTCATTGCGCAGTCGGCGTCTGCCGTGCAAATGGGTCCAAACGTTTGATTCAGGAAACAATAGTGTCGGAAAAAGAAAAGAAGAAAAAGGTGTTCTGTCAATCAGTTCAAGCAAAGGAAATTAAGCTTCGTCTGAACTTCCTCTTTGAAAGATAAGCGATAAGAACCTCATGGAAGCGGATGTCCATTTCGTCCAAAATGCAACGAGAGAAGAAAGCTCTAGTGAATATAACGCTATTCTATCTGTCCATGATATTTATCTGACCATGAGGATCAAACAGTTAGCAGGCGCTACGTTTGTTACTATAGTGAACAACCTTACCGCTGTCCTTTTTCAAGATCATGATCAAAAGTGTTTTTATCTGGCATTACTACGTTTCTTCATAAGAAGCGTGGGATTTCATCTGTGAACGGAACTTTTCAGTAGTATCAAAACATGTTTCAAAAAAAAAAGACGTTCTAAGAAAGTTCAATGTGTTTTGCACAATTATAGGCTTCTAATCGATGTCGTTCAACCAATACCAGTTTATTTTTCATCAGAAAGTAGGTTTTCATACAAGCAAAAATTGATACTAAATTAATATCACATAATGCATTGATGGTAATATTCTACCGGCGTTAAGAAAAAAAATACACAAGTGATCCTGCCGGATTTGATTTAGAAAGTTGCTTTTTCAAAAAATTATGGATGGAAATTTCGATGGATCCTCTCTTCTTATTATATTTCCAAGTATGGGCATACATACCGTTGCTCTTCTTACTAAATCCTTTCCTAATTACAGGAAACACTAATTTATGAGAAAACTAGAAACATTACACGTGAATATAGTTTTCGTTTTGAATGCAACTAAACAATGCATGTATGCTTTGGAACTCTGTCCCTAGCATTAGTCTGTATATCTATTCAAAGAGACTTAGCTCCAATGGAAAGTACACAAACCACTAGTGGGCTCTAGTGGAAGGTACTAAAGTAGTGGTTGAGATCACTTCAACGACTAGTGGACTCTAGTGGAAGATATTAAAGGAATGGTGGAGATTGCACATGCACTTGTGGAATCTAGTTACATTTGTGGTCCTTGTTGATTCAAGCAACTGTATATAGAGGCTAGTCATTCATTCATGAGCTCGTCCCATGGTTAAACTGTTGCACATATGTATGGAAACCCTAGTTGGGCCAAATGCCCTACAAAGTCTTGCTTACAAAGAACTCCTTGAAGAGGAGGATGAGAAGTGGAGATCTTCAAGTTTTTATTGAAATCTCTAAATATGTAGGGATAAACAAGACATTGTAGCTCAACAACCTTTTGTTCTAACTAAGATCTTAGATTATCATTACAAAGAAAACATTTGGTGTCCCTGTATAGGTATAGATTTGTGGATAATTCACGCATGTCAATATATTTTGAAATGCGTGTCAAAGCAACTTGAAAAACATTTTGCTCCGTACATATATACATGGACAATAGGTAAGGAGAGAAAAATTTTGGATGTTCTTAAGTTCATGTTACAATATGTTCTTAGATTGCCAAGCATGATTGTTGTAGACAATGTGAGTGAGATTGGGGATTCCCCCCTCCATACATATTCCTTCATATGCCCCACATAAAATGAGTCTAATTTATTACGACGGTATGAGGCAAACAATGTCTCAGAGACAGGTCATGACGTGAAAATTTAAACCTGAATTCGGATCACTTCAAGTCGATCTGCATCTCTTAAAACAAATGTCTTATATTTCAGTTTCCTTAAATCAGACGACTAATAGTTCTGTCAACTTTAAAGTTATTTTCTGTTTGGTGATATACCTAAGAACAAAAAGGTCATATTTTGTGATTCTGTCAACTTAAAAGTTCTTGTGCATCGATTGATCGTACATCGGCCTACATATTAACCCCTTACAAAGTCAAAAGCACGGAAGGCACGAGGCAACAAAACGAAACTACAAAGTGATGAGGATCGTCTCACCATCATTCACAGGTCATTGCACAGTCGGCAAAAGGACTGACTCAAGAAACAATAGTGTCGGAAAAAGAAAAGAAAAAGTTTGTTCTTTCAATCGATCAAGCAAAGGAGACAAATCTTCGTCTCAATTTCCTCTTTGAAAGAAACTTCTAAGCAATTTCAATGCACAATCATAGGTTTGTAATACATTTAATTTTGAAAGTTGCTTTTTTTTTTTAAATATGGAGTGAAAATTTCTATGGATCCTCTCTTTTTGTTATATTTCCAAGTATGGGTATACATCCCATTGTTCCTCTTACTAATCCTTTCGCAATGACAGGAAAGACTATGAGAAAACTAAAACCATTACACCTGAATATAGTTTTTTTTGCGACTGTAGCTAAAGAGTGCATGTGTACCTAGGAACTCTGTCCTTAGCATTAGTCGATATATCTATTTAAATACTACTATGGAGCAAAATTGGGGCTGTACCTAGCTATTGATGTACAAAAATGGCCTCCACTATTTGGCTTATAAGTTAAGATTCCTAATCTTCATTTGAAGATGACACTTGAGGGGTATTACTATTTTCCTTGGAATAAGATAATTTACGCATCTTTTAGTTTTATTTCATCCTCGCATATTTATTCTTCCGCCAAATCAACCAAACAACTATACTCAGGAACTTGTCTAAATCCAGGCCACAATTAATGGACGTTCCAAGTTTTATCTTTGTCCTTGAGTACGACATCGCACAAGACATGAAATTAGTTTTTGAAAATATATGAAAATCCCTCGTTAGCTTTAAAAATCGCATGATTTGAATAGGTGCTGTGCAAATCGAGAAGTGTTAATGGAAATCCTTGTGTATGATTGCTACTACATAAGAATTTTTTTTTTTTAATCTGGTAGATCAAACTTGAGAAAACCGACTCTCATTCTGAAAAGACGATATCCATCATATACAATGAATTATCAATTAGATAGCTTGTCCAAATAGCTGGCAATGGGTTGGACTCACGTGGCTCTTGAGCTTTGGGAAATCTTGTCAACATTGTTTAAGAGAATAGGTTTATTTCTATTCTCTTGTTACTTAATCCTTTTTATAGGGATGCGATGAGCTTTCTTCTATTCTATCTTCACATAATTCAGAAAATCGGACGCATTCTATGCAATCAAAATATGATGTTATTATGAAGAATGGTACTTGGTATCTATGCGATTTTTCCCCTAGCAAAAAGGCCATTGACACTAAAATTGGATGATCAGGTTTTAAATAATACGTATAAAATTGGATGATAAGGCCATTGATTAATACGTATGAAACTGAATGATAAGGTTTTGAAACGTATTTTTGATAATATCATTTGTATCGTACATTGCCTAATATGGATTCTTTCTTAATCAAGCAGTTCAACCAGTACTTTCATGTACAAACAAGACATGTATAAGCTCGGAATATGTGTATGTATGAAAAGACAATGTATGAATTAATATTTCCACCATCCACCACGTGAACAACATTCCCACCTTATCCCAAGACGCCAGGTCGTGTGGTTGGGTCCCTCGCCTCTTGAGGCGGGGGCGAGGGTTCGACCCCCCTGCGCTGCGGGATACTTGTAACTGCCTTCGGGCGTTCAATCCAGGCCTTCGGGCGTTAATCTGCTGGGCCTCCGGGCCGTCCACCGTTGTATGCGCCTTCGGGCCGTCTACCTTGCCTGCCCCTGTTCTTGTGGGATAAGGGGGGTCCCATGGGTACTATGCCCTTCCTTGTACAGTTGTTCATTTCAAAGTTAAAGTCAGGGGGAGTAGGCCTCGGCCGAACCTCCATTTAAAAAAAAAAAAAAAAAAAAACAACATTCCCACCATCCAACACGAGAAGCTCGATGTGCCTTCGGAGGACACTGTCTTGTTACGAAAACCACGCGCGCGTGCACACGCAGACTTTCTGTCAGACAATCTTTCTCTTTCTTGGAAGCCAGGTCGAGTCTGACATCGCCCATTGGAAGGTTAATATAACGCGCGCATGCAGTAATTTTACTCCTCTTAACTTGTGAGTCCCAAGAAACGTCGTATAAAGCAGCCACTTGCTCTTTTTTTCCCCCTTTTTTTTTTAACAAAAAAGAAGTTCGATTTCCATGGACTTGAATATATGGAAAGAAGAACTTGTACTTTACAAGTGAAAACATAGTACCATGTACCATGGGAACCTCCTTATCTCACAGAGTAAGGCTAGGCTTTTGATGCATCACAAGAAACGGGCGGCATAAAGGCCCGAAAACATTACAACGGCAAACTGATCACACTGACATTGGTATGTCCACTAGCCCACAAGAATTGAATACACAACTCGCCTGTGACATGTGAAAACTTTCTCAGTATGCGTTTTATAAGGAAGCCAAACCAACGAGAAAGAGATGAAAGAAAAGTTAATGTTAAATCAATAAAAAACATTATTACATAAAGATATTGTTTTTTATTTCAGAAAATCCATGCGCGCGTTTGATCCAAATTGATTTCGAGATGTTTTTTTATCATCATTCAGTTCTTTCTAGTGTCAAATTTTTTTAGAGAAATCCGCTTTTCAAATCTTGTGTTGTCTGTTTTCGTTAGAGAGAGAGTGAGGGAGAGATAGAGAAAGATAAATGCAAAGCGAGGTTGAGGATATGAAAATTAGAGTGAAATATATAAATATGAGAAGTTTAGAGATCAGTCAAAACTACCGAAGAAAAGCATTGTTGAAAAAATAAGAAACCTCGATAATAAATGTTATCCACAAAGAAAAACCAATCTTGAGAGAACATATAAGAAACTTCGATAATATAAATCCATTATCCATATAGGTCAGATAAAGATTTCATAATAATTCAACGCAAGTAGAAAGAGGACAATCCAAAAGAAAATCAGTTTTTTTTTCATTTGGGGGGGGGGGATCTAAAAGAAACACATTTTTTTCATTTTGCTCATAATTTAACCTAATAAAATAGAGATAAGAAAATAAATTATATACAAGCTCATGTCATTTGCTAGCGCTAAGTTCTATCAAGAATTTTATTGTTTTGAGTTTTTTTTTTTGGGTAACTTAAAGAAAAACGAAATACTTTCTCCATGTAATTCTTGCTAGATGCATGAAAGAGTAATACAAATATTAAACACTTTTATTTTCACATGCATTAAATCTTCTATAATGAGATCTATAATGAATACACATTATTAATTTCTCCTGTAAAATGGATCTCTAGAACGCTATGTTAATGATAGAATTTGAAATCTAATCATAGTGCACACACCGTACATGAGTTTTTTAGGCACTCACTTCTTGAGGCCAAGCTTGTGTATTCAGTCTTTGTAGGTTGCTACACACGCTTGGGCGAGTGTGTTTAGTTTACTCTTCTAACATATTTTGGGTTGTCGAAACTAGATGCCTTTGGGTAGCCTTTTTCTTATGATGATTCGACAATCTAACCCCTACTTTATGGCATAGAGAGAGTCACATGGGTAATACTCCCTTGAGCTCTACAATGTGATAAATTTCCTCTTCGAAAAAATAAACCAAATCCTATAAGATCTTTGAATTCTCCAATTCAATCAGTTTATCATTCATTAAAACATCCTTTAAGTGTTGTTTCCCTCACTTTCATTTCTTTCTTTTCCATAAGATGAACACTCTCACATTATCCAATATCATTTCGAGATTTATTGGAGCTCCTAGGTATTGGTGCAAGGCAATCATCAATTGAAGTTTTGATGAAAGTCAAGGACTGAAGAAAAGATCAAGATATGGAGCATGAAGAAAGTACATGTTCAGAGAATGAAGATGTGTATACATATGTACATTAATTTAGAGTTAGTTCACTTATACTTTTGTATGTTGATGAACTTGTACATATTTGCCTATATATAAAAGTAAAAATGTCGGTGCAAATATGAGAGAGTGTGAGAGAACAAGAATTGAAGAGAATTACAAGTCATTAGACACTTGTGAAGTGAGTAAGATAGCTCTCTCATCCAGATGTAAAATTTTCGAATAATGAAGAAAAATTAAACCCTATCTTTCTATGTGTTATCCTTTTGTACTTGATCATTTCAAGAATCCTTTTGTAGGTGTCTAATTCCATAGTTAATGAGTCTATGGTTAAAGTTTGAGAGCCTAATTGTAAACAGGTTGTGGGAATTATGAGTAGGAACATTCATATGTGAGGAAGTGTTGAGTGTCTTCTGAAACAGGCGCAATCCCGATGGTCAAAGAAATGGTCAGTTCTCAGTGTAGAGCATAAAGCTCTGCACAACTGAGGAGTCAAAATCTAAGTTGGAAGGTAAGCCATATATGGCTAAAAGCATTTGCATAAATTGATTCTAGTTTGGGAGAACAAAGCTTTAGAAGTTACAGGTGTCAAAGTCGATTGTAAAGAACTACAGTTTTAGACATAGGTGACTTGTTAAGATCATTTCTCAAGATCTACTGATTCTTTTGGAATGATTTAACTTGGAAGAGGTGCACAAAGTAGACTCGACACCTTGTGCAAAGGTTTATAAAAAAGTTTACACATTTGATAAGTCAATGCATGAGTAATGTGCAATAGACTTTCTGTGTAGTCACACAGTTTGTTCAAAATTTTCGAAATTGAGTATTGATCCTCCAAATTGGTGAAGGTTTTAAGTTATTCTTGATATAGGGGTGCTCTAAATTCAAGGATAGCTTGTTCTTTTGGAGATTTTCACTCTCCATCAGTGGTATCAGAGCACGAAGCATCAAATCTGAAGAAAGGAGGACCCCGACTGCTGTAGTTATAAAGAATTCAACATTTGAAGATACAAAAGGTGAAAGCTTGGAAGCAAAGATTGAAAAGGAGGTTAGAAGATTTCAAGGAAGACAAAAGGAACTTTATTCAAAGCAAAGGTAATCTTATTCCTTATACAGCTTGAAGGATTTAATATAGAGGTGAAGGAAGGATGGGAGATTCTCTTCAGATAGAGAAATTGGATAGAGAAAACTATCCAGCATGGTTAGTGAGGATGGAAGCTCATCTTATGAGCAAAGACTTGATAGGTTATATTACAAGTGAAGAAGAAAAGCCTCAGTTCAGATATCCTAGTGTTCCAACTAGCGATGAATGATTAGAATTGAAGACTTGGATGAAGAGAGATGCTGAAGCTAGGAGCATTATCTATATGGGAGTTAATGACTATTTTCTACCTCATATTAGAGGTCTTGAAAGTGCAAGTGATATATGGAATGCTTTGGAGGAGCATTTCCAAAACACCACTAAGTCAAGGAAGGCATCCTTGTGGGCAGAGTTTACCACATTCAAGAAGAAGGCCTCTCAATCCATCTCAGATTATGTAACAAGGATGAAGGCCATTGCAGATGCATTAGGAGCAGTTGTTGAAGATATTGAGGAGGATAAATTGGTAAGGCAAATCCTCACAAGATTTGAGAGGTGATGATAAATGGAAGCCATTCATTTTGTCTATTGAATTATCACTAGATCATTTTACTCCTGACTTAAATCAGTTGCTAGGACACATGCTTACCTTTGAGCAGGATGTCAAAGGTGAAGGTGATAAAAGTGCACGTCAAGTAATGTATTCAAAGGATAAGAAAAAGAATAGCAGAGGGAAGCAACAAGCAAGTGAAGATGAAGGAACAACTAGCCAAGCTAACTTCCTAAGAGGAAGAGGTGGTGGCAAAGGTAGAGGAAGAGGCAGAAGTAATAAGGATGGAGTCAAAGCTTGCTGGATCTGTGGTAAGACAAATCAGTTAGCTAATGATTGTTGGCATAACACTCAGAATAATGGCGGATATAATCAGAACTTTAATTCAAGAGGAAGAGGTGGCAGAAATCAAAGAGGTAATTTTAGAGGTAGAGGTAGTAGAGGTTATTTTGGAAGAAATCCAAGTAGAGGATTCCAAAGCCAACAATACAACAATAGCTACTACAATTTTGCTTCAGATCAAAAGGAGGATTCAACATTGATAATGAATGCAACTTGTGAAAGGCAAAGTGAAGACCAAAGAGTCTTCTACATTGACTCAGGATGTAGCAATCACCTGAGTGGCAACATAGCATTGATGACGGATTTGGAAAATAAAGTAACTAATCATGGAGTTCAAACAAGTGACAATACAAAGCATAATGTGAAGTTAATTGGATTAGTGAAGGCCAAGGATGGTAGTACTCTCTTGAGTAAAGTTTTGTATGTTCCTACAATTCCAAAGAATCTGATAAGTGTAGGACAAATTGTTGAAAAAGGTTAAGAAATTAGGTTCACTAATGAAGGAGTTTTTGTGGAAGACCCTAGTAATGGGTATAAAAAAATTGTTTTAGGAAAGAAAGAAGGAAGATTTTTCACATTGAAGATTCAAGGTAATGTTGATCATGCCTTATTCACCTATGGAGCACATAAGATCTCTGAGTTAGATCTTTGGCACAAAAGGCTTGGACATTTTAATGAAAGAGGTATTCAAAATATGGTTAATAATGGTTCAGTGCTTGGAGTGCCTAATGTTGCAGGTCAACATATGACATACAGATGTGAGGCATGTCAATTAGGTAACACTCATAAGCAATCTTATTCCAAGCATGGTTTTATGTATTCAGAGAAGCTTAAGTTGGTACACACAGATGTGTGGGGACCATCAAAGGATTTTGAGTGTCAATGGTTCAAGATATTATGTGATTTATGTTGATGATGCTACCAGATGGATCACTATCTATGTGATCAAAGAAAATTCAAAGGTATTCAATACAATGAAACATTATCTTGTGTATGTAGAGAGAATTACAGGTCAAAAGTTGAAGAGACTAAGGTCAGATGGAGGGGGAGAGTATTCTTCTAATGAGTTCAATTATTATGTTCACCTATTATGTTACTATTTTGTAATATTTATATCCTTTTTGATCAAGGGAGTAACCAATAAAGATACATCTTTATAGTTTTGGATCAAGTTTCATACTCAACTCACCTCAAACATATAGATATGCAATGCAACCAGATACGTTCATGTGTGATAAGTTTTGCATTTTCCTTGTAAATATCTCTCAAGTGTTATTATCTATAGTAGCACTTGGAATATTGTTCATAATGTATGAGAATAGGAGCACAAGTTCTCTCAAAGAGCAATAGAAATATTTTTTCGGCCATGAAGGCTCTTTCTATTGTTACAATATGTCCTTTTTTAATTTAAAAATGCCATTATGTTGTGGTATATACTTGTATGAAAGTTGGTCTTGAACTCCATGAATTTCTAGAAAAATAGTGAATTCATTTGATATATGTTCACCTCTTCGATCATATCTTATTTTTTTATTATACTTCACTTTATGCTTTGGCACAATATGTTGGAGCACGTCTATGACAAGCCTAAGTATTGGCTTGAGTCCCACAAAGTCATAGAAGAAGCTTTAAAATGAAGATTATGTAAAGTTCACTTGTGAACTACCTCTTGTAACTTTTGAAGACTTTACTTAATGTAAAAGTGAGAGAATCTTAAGTGGTTGAGTCCACTTGATCAAAAAGAGAAAGAGGAGCCACAAATTCGTGATTTGTGGTAGATAGAGAGTCAAATCAATCACTGATTGATTGGAGAGTGATTGAGGGAAGCTAGCCTCCCAAACTCAACTATAAATAGATGGAAATTTTAGTCGTGGTTAGAGAGACCTATGTGAAGATGTCCAAGAGCTGAGCTTTATGCCATATTAGGGTGTGATTCCAAGGCACACATATGTATCAGTAAGTCCATTGTATTGTACAAGAAATATACTTTCATTTTCATTATCATTTGGGTTCATATTTCCATGTTCTTGTGAAGTGTACTACTCACTGCCATACCTCGCAGTTTTCTCAATCAGATTGTAGAGATGGTGTCTCTGAGCTTGGTGCATCATTTTCAGTGCTTTAACTTGGTAACGTTATCTATATAAGTATGCCATATGTTCATCAATTTTCATTTCATTTGGCTATTGCAATCTTCAGTTATGATCAGTTGAAGTCAACCTTTTCTGTCATTTTCACTTCTCTTTCAGGTACCCGACTTTTTTTACTCATCTTGTTAGAGTTGTTTCTCAGTGTGTACTTATCCAAATTCAATGATTTAAAGCTTGTTGAGTTGAACTTACTGTCTAGTATAATCATACAAATTGTCATAATCATTCGATTCTTAAATCGAGAGTTATGGTTATTTGTCTACTCACTAGTCTCAAACTGTAGCAGCCCGTGAAAATCGGGATGATGTCATCCATTGCTAAACATAATTCTCAGTGTGTGGTTCATTATTTTTTATGAGATTACTCTTGAAATTTAGCTCTTAAAGTTAACTAGACTCCCCAAGAGGAGTTAAGCTAATTGCTGCTGTGCTCAGAGAATTATGCAAAACACTGGACAGGTGTATGAACCAAAAATAGCAAGTTCTTCACCTCTAAGCTAACTCCAACTTATCTGTTTTGATCTATCTTTTTGTGAGTGATCTTCCAAGTTACATAGGGTGTCTAATACATCCATTTGCAAGCTAAAAGGTCCCACCATATACTCCTGGAGTTCATTTGGCTGGTGTAGATCAAGGATTTTGCAACACCTCTTCATCTTCAAGCACATACCTATCCATCTCTTCACACAATAGCCTTAAAATTATGAAAGTCAATAAACACTTTAGTCTTCTCCCTCATGAAATATAACCAAACTTTTGGTGTATGGTCATCAACGAAAGTGAGATAAAACCTGCAACTCCCATAGATGTGCTCTTTGTGGGAGCCCAATGTAATATCTCTATGACATTTTCACCAAATGCTTCTCATGCGGAAATAATGCCTTTGACCTTAACCAAATCGACATGCTTGTGCCAAACCTCTATGTCAGCAATAACAACTACACCTTTTGAAAACATGGTTGCAATCATTTAAAGAAAATTCACATTCAACTTGAATATCCAATCCACTTTGTTCCTTTTGGTGATCAACCTTGCATTCTGTTTGTACTCATCTTTAGATAAACCATTAGCATTGAGCCTCACTTCTAGTCCCCAGTTAGCCATTGGTCAAATGGAAACTAAGTTGTTTGCTATATTCAGAGTATGGAGTACATCAACAAGATGTTCCTCCATTAAGAATGACATGTTTCCTAAATGCTTGATAGGATGTGATAAATCATCACTTGTTTCAACGAATCTACCAATTGGTAATATCTACAAACTACTAATTAATTGAAGCACCTCAATCAACATACCATACATTACCATTGAGTTTTGTAACATCAGCATATATTGTATTCATATGTGATATTGCATCATTTAAAACTTCTATGAATCATCTACACTTGTAGATGCAGAGTTGTATTTCTTTGTTTCTAATTTTTGTTGAATATGTAAATATTTATAAGTTTGCATATGTTGGTTGTGCAAAAACCAATGTTTAAAGGGGCTTCTTATAAAAGATCATTAACGATAGCTAAGTCCCAAGTTGCATAGGTGCCTTTCATCTCCTTTCTCTAACAATGTCATATCTAATGTTGACTAAATCTTCATTCCATTTTCCTCCCAAATGGCACTTAACTGATCCAACCTGAAGGTTTATAAATTGATGGAATCTGCATTTTTGCTGCTCTGCTTTAGGGTTTCAAGTAAGACTTGAGAATATCCAACTAAACAGGAAGTCTCACCCTTTTTTGTAAGCAACATAAAATTTTCCAAACTAGAACATAGCTACAAATATAGAAAATTAAATCATGTCCAAAGGTTCTCTCTACAACAAGGTCACTCAGAATATCCAAATACATGTTGAAATTATGTATCCCAAAAACACGAAGAAATTCTCCTCCCTTCGTTCTCTAAGTTACATATTTAGAAACCAAAAGCACTTGGTGTGTTTTCCAGCTTCAAAGTAGTGATTGAACAAGCTACAATAGAGCTCCATGCTTCTGTATGTTTTTATGTTCCTAAAGCTCAACATAAATAGTACATTCTTGAGTTTGGACTATCTGAATGGAACATTAACTTGTAGCTTGGCTATTGCTTGAAATCCATTCTACAAATTGTGAAGTCAAACAAGTGTCTTGATCACTAAAGCACCTATCAACTTTTTTCTATCAGTTATACTGTTTATCTTCTTATCAATGACAATGTGCTTGGTCATAGTTTTAGAAGATGCATCCACAATTACACTTAACTTAGAAACTTCCCTTGGCACATTTGAACCCTCAATTTCCTACTATTTCTAGTCAATCGTCTTGAATCCTCATAGGTTGACCTATCTACACATTGATTACTTTGATTCAAAGTGTAAAAAAATTAATCTTTGGGTTCAAATGATTGTAATGACTCATTACTTCCTGCGCCATTTATGAAAGCATATGCAAAGATGCTATGACATTGAAACCCTTGGGGAAGTGCAAAATCCAATGGTTATGAAAAGAGAATGACAGCTCTAAAAGGCAGATTGGTTATTCAAAGTGGATCTTTCTAAAGTACTTAAGGTGCTAGCTTAATGCCTCTGGGCACAAAGCTTGAAAAAAAAAATCAAGAAAGTACTTCGAGATATGTCAGCCAATAACTTACCTCTGATCACTCCACTAGAAGAAACAAGGAAGATAAAGATTAATTGGACTTATTTTCCAAAGTGAGGTATATATATTATGATTAGTATTCTCATGAAGGAAAGGTTAATTGAACATTCAATCATAAGTCTCTGCAGATAAAAATCTATAGTGATGCGATTCATTTGGGACAACACACATCGAAATTGTAATCTTCACAAAATAAATCAAAGTCATGACAAACTTGAACATTGTTGGAGGAGATGGTGGAGACCTTTTAGACACGAGTTGGTGCTCCAAGTTCCTACTTCACACCATCCATATTGAGTTTAGGAGTGCAAAGAATAACTTTTGATTTTTCTAGGAAGCACAATTAATCACCCAAGTATTTTGGAAGATGATCCTTAAACAATTGGATCAAAAGAGTTAAGTTGGAGTATCAATGTGGACCAAAAACTTGCTATTTTGGTCACTACACCTATTGAAACAAATAACCAGTACTCCTTTTCTACTACCAATTGAATAAAATCCCTTAAGGCATATCTAACTTGCGTAGCTAACTTTTGCAAGTCATTTCAATTGAAATGATGGTCCATGCTCAGAGAATGATGCTTACCAAGTTACATATGCATCACTACATTTTCATGTACTAAGAATATGTAGACTAGTGAGCACTGTTTTGCTCATAACTTGAGAATGCCCGAGGCAACGACAAAGAAACTGGGTAGCCACAAAATAGACAGTCCACTAAATCTATACTAACTCAAATCACTTCAAATGATCAATTACACGCGGAGAAACAAGTTACAGAAGTTCACTATTTTGAGTGGTACATGATACAGTAGAAGGTATGAGACATGAGAAAACTATATGTATTAATGCCCATAGAGTACATTAACATTGGCAATGAATGATTGCACAATATGAGGGGAATATTAGACCTATGATCTGAGATCAATATGCCACATATAAAACTTAGAAATCTGTGCTATCTTGGGCTACATTCCACATGACTTGATGATCCATTTTGTAACCTTTTGTTGGATTCAAGATTCAAATTTGAATTTGACTATCTAACTAAAACTCCTCCGAAGTTTTAGGAAGTGTTTTGCTATAAGTCCTCACCAAATAAGTCATGGAAAGATTCTCCTAA
This sequence comes from Ceratopteris richardii, assembly GCA_020310875.1. Classification (NCBI taxonomy): domain Eukaryota; kingdom Viridiplantae; phylum Streptophyta; class Polypodiopsida; order Polypodiales; family Pteridaceae; genus Ceratopteris; species Ceratopteris richardii. The sequence goes on from MU261437.1 coordinate 50,873, forward strand.
AAACCGCTGATTAAAGTGATTCTACATATGCACTTTTACAAGAATTAAAAGATCAGTATTTTTACAAGAGATCATTCATGTGCTAATACATGAATGTACATATGAGCCTGAGGATAAATGATCAAGCATTTTGGCTTGGAGTAATTGCACCAATAACTTCCCCTCAAGCCTAATATGCTTGGTCTTCAATTCTCTTTAATCTCCTGTAGTCCAATAATCATCTTGAACTAGTTCAATTTTGTTCCATCCAAAATTTTGGATAGCATATCTACACATTATAGGTTTAATGACACATAAGACAATTCTATGTGCTTTCTAAGTAGTTTCTCTCTCACATAATGATAATGCACCTCAATGTTCTTAGTCCTTGCATGATATACTGGATTAGCAGCCAAATGAAGTGAGCTAGGGCTATCTCCAAAAATCATTGGAATGTATGTATGTATCCCCAAATCTGTGTGGAGTAGCTTAAGCCACATGGTCTCTTGTGCTGCATTTGCTAGCTAGGCCTCTATATTGAGCTTCAGTTGATGACAATGTCACAGTTGGTTGTTTCTTTGATGACCATGAAATCAGCTTTGATTCTGTGAAAGATAAGTAGTGTGAGGTGCTCTTCCTATCATCTTTTGAACTAGCCTAGTCTCCATCATAATCTAAAATGATATCCAAGAAAGATGTGAATGGATAAAATATTCGTTCATGTATGGTAGCCTTCAAGTACTTTAACATGCTTTTGGAAGCTTCCATGTGAGGTTTTCTTGGTGTATGCATAAATTGACTCAATGTACTCACCCCATAGCATATATCTTCTCTTGTTTGGGTTACATCATGGCGACTCCCAACAAGACTTTGATATCTTGTAATGTCTTCAAGTAGCTCTCCTTCATGTGTACTGAGTTTCTAGTTCAATTCCATGGGTGTGCCTATAGTTTTTGCAGTTTGCATCTTGAACTTAACAAGCATGTCATTGAATATATATGCAGTTATGGCTAGAAGGTGAGCAATCATTTGTTTGCGAGCTAGTTCTGTGCTTACACCATTGCATGTATGTATGGAAACCCTAGGTGGGCCAAATGCCCTACAAAGTCTTCCTTACAAAGAACACCTTAAAGAGGAGGATGAGAAGTGGAGATCTTCAAGTTTTTTTTTTGAGAAATCTCTGAATATGTAAGGAAACGCAAGACATTGTAGTTCAATAACCTTTTTTTCTAACTAAGATCTTAGATTAGCATTACAAAGAAAATATTTGGTGTCCCTATGTATATATAGATTAATGGATAGTTCACGCACGTCAATGTATTTTGAAACGTGATTCAGAGAAACTTGAAGAACATTTTATCCTTACATATATACACAGATAATACATAAGGAGACAAAATTTTTGAATTTTCTTATGTTCGTGCTACAATACATTCTTAGATTGCCAAGCATGATTGTTGTAAAGGCTTTGACATGAAACCAAAGAAACTTGGGGAATCGTAGACAATGTGATTGAGATTGGGGATTCCCCTGTATACCTATTCCTTCTTATGCTTTTGCTTCTTATGTAAGAGGAGATGGTGGATAGATTGAAGAGATGAAGTGGTGCTACAAATCCTTGCTTTACACAAACCAAGAACAAGTTGAGGAGTGTAAAGTGGACCCCTTGAGCTTCCAAAGAGCCACAAATAATCAGAAAAGTTCTTTGGAGTATGATCCTCTAATCAATGGATCAAAATAGGTAAGTAGAAGATTCAACTATGAGCTAAGACTTGCCATTTTGGTTTCTATACATGCTTAGTAAAATGAGCAGTGCTCGCAACTTGCTACCAATTGATCAAATTCATTTTGGGACTATCTAATTGACTTAAATAGCTGCAAATCATAGGTTATTTCACTTGAAATTATCAATTGTACTTAGAGATTTATGCTTAGCAAGGTAGATGACCATCTCAATATTTTTGGGCTTCTATAGTATGCAGACCAGTGACTAGAGTTATGAAGATATCTCAACATTGATTACCACAATGGCAATGAGACTTTGTAGCAACAAAATAGAAAACATGTTGAATCTATACCACTTTAAATCACATGAAATGAACACGTATGCATTGAGAACCAAATCTGAGAAGCTCATTGTTCTAAGATGATCATCACAGAGAAGAGAGAGTGAGATATGATCAATGTATATGTATTAAATCACATAAAGTTAAAAGGACATTGGAAATATATAATTGCACAATGTGGGGGTCATGATGGAGCTATGGGATGAGCTCACTAAGCACTAAAGATCCCTCTTAAATGATCTCCAAATTGTGCTCTATGCACACAAGATTTTGACCCATCTTTTATAGGTAGAGTTGGAGCCATTTTTTGATTTCAAATTCAAGCTTTTACCATAAAGTGAATCCTAAAATTTGGATTTTCTTTCTCATCAATAACCTACCAAGTGATTCGTGATTTGATTCCTCCTAACTCCACATGAGAGTAAGTGCAATTAACATATGTGCTTTTTACAAGGATAAAAGTAGATGCCTTTTTACAAGGCAATAGTCACATGTTAATTTAAATGAATATATGAAGCGAATGCTAATTGTCCAAGTATGCAGGCTTGGACTTATTTGCACCAACAGCTCCCCTCAAGCCTAACATGCTTTGTCTTCATCTATCCTTGATTTCCTGCAATTGAATCATGATTTTGCACATGTTCATATTAGTTTCATCCAAAAATTTGGTTACCATATATACACATTGTAGATTTGTAGACAGATAGGACAATTGGATGTCCTTGCTGAGTAACTTTCCTCTCACATAGTGATAGTGCACTTCCATGTGCTTAGTCCCTTTATGGTATACAAGATTAGTAGCTAAATGTAATGAAATAGTGTTATCTCCAAAGATCATTGGAGTATAGTAATGCAATCCCAAATCTATGTAAAGTGATTTAAGCCACATAGCCTCATCTTGCATTTGCTAAGTCTATATATTCTGCTTCAGTTATTGACAATGACACAATTGGTTGTTTCTTTGATGATCATGAAATCATCTTTGAGTTTCCAGAATCTAAGTAGCCAAAAGTGCTCCTCCTATCTTCTTTTGAGCCAGGCCAATCTGCATCAGAGTATAACTTGATATCCAATTCATGTGTGAATGGATAAAATAGCCCTTCATTTATGGTATCCTTTAGATACTTTAAGATCGTCTTGGCAGCTTCCATGTGAGGTTTTCTTGGTATATGAATAAATTGACTTGATGTAATTACTCCATAGCATATGTCCACTCTTGTTAGGGTTGCATGATTGAGACTACCAACAAGCCTTTTATAACCTGTAATGTCTTCAAGTAGTTCTCCCTCATGAGAACTAAACTTGTGATTCAATTCCATGGGTGTTCCTACAACTTTAGTGTTTTCCATCTTGAATTTAACCAATATATCATGAATGTACTTCCTCTTAGTAATAAAGACTCCAGAATCTAAATATACAAGTTCTAATCCAAGAAATATGTTAACAAACCAAGGTCAGGGATTTTAAACTCTTCCATCATTTGAGCCTTGATTTGCTTGATGCCATTGGTATCATTCCATATGATGATAATGTCATCCACATAAACACATAGATCAACAAATTTTGACTTAGTCATGTTAATGAACAAGGAAGAGTCTGCTTTGCTAGCAACAAAACATTGGTCACTCAAATATGTGACAAGCCTATGGTTCCAATCTCTATGAGCTTGCTTTAATCAATATAGTGCTTTGCTTAATTTGCATATGTAATTTGGTTTGTTCTTGTCTTTATATCCTTGTGGTTGAGCCATGTAGACCTCTTCAGAGATCCATCCATTATGGAATTCATTTTTAACATCTAACTGATACAAGTTCCAATTCTTTGAAGCAGCAATACTTACTAAAAATCTGATTGTTGGGATCTTAGCCACAGGTGAGAAGGTCTCCTCATAATCTACTCCATGGGTTAGAGAAAACCCCTTTGCTTCTAGCCTAGCTTTATATCTGTTGATTGAACCATCTGAATTCTTGTTTACTTTGTAAATCCTCATGGATCCTATTATTTTCATGCTTGGTTTCTTGGGCACCAAATCCCAAGTGTTGTTCTCTTGAATTGCTTAGATTTCCTCATGCATAGCTTCTCTCCATTGTTCCTTCTTATTGGCTTCTTCAAATGAAGAAGGCTCCTCTAACATAGAATCTTTAGCCATATATATAGTATGCTTGGTCACTAGTGATGTGTCATATCCAAACCTTATGGGTTTCTTAGTCTCCCTTTGAGATCCTCTAAGTGCTTGATTCGATGACTATAAAATATCTTCCAAGTTTTTGAATTCTCTTGCCCTTGGACTTCCAAGCTCTGAAGTCAAATTTTTCTTCATCTTGTAAGTTGACATATTCTCATATTTCTGGTTCCTCTTGAGTCATACCATTAGTCGCCATTCTTGGGAAAGATGGATGGACACCTCAAGAAATGAGTTGGTACTGCTAATCTCTGCTTTGTACAAGGTCTATTTTGCTTAAAAGTTGAGTAGTAGGTTCCTTTAGCTTTCCAATGGCACTAAATAAGTGCCTGTGTGCTTCAAGGATGATGCTTCAAACAATCTAATCAAAACAGATAAGTTTGCAACTAGCTAGTGATCAAAAAGTTGATATTTTGGTCTTGATACCTCCAGGTTGTTATGCTCAGTACTCAAAGTACAATAGCAATTAGAAAAATTTCTTATGAGGGTATCTAATTAGCCTAAAGAGCTAATTTTTCCAAGTGGAATAACTTAAAATGATTGACAATACATAGAGCAATGTCTTTATAAAGTAGAAGCTTACCCTCGACTTTTTAGGAACTTTGCAAAGTATGACTAGTGACCACTTCGAGACAATTTTCTCCCAATTGGTTGAATTAAACCTCTTCAAAATTTGGAAACTTGTATAAGACTTTGAGCTTGTTCCAAGAATATATAGATCATTGAAATTGATGGAGATATCATTGAGATATGATTAAGACAAGTGCACTGTTCTAAGTAGCCCTGGACAAAGAAAGAGATGAACTTGATCAATGAGATAATATATTATATGAAAATGTTGTACATGATCATTGCCAAGAAGATAATGCCTAATGATGGTGATAGGAGTAGGCTATAATGTAAGCCTCTCTGCTATATCAAATGATCTACAATATGCTAAAAAATAGGGGCTCTGTGGCCGTGCGTTTTCCAAGTATATTTATAGATGTTTTGCCTCCAAGTTTGAATTCAAATTCAAACTTGGATTAAGCTAAAAGTTCTCCTCCAAGTTAGAAGATATACCATCTAAATGAATTTGTAGCTTCATCTCTCCTAACTCCACGATTTGAGTGGCTTTACAATATTCTTCCAGGTCATCAAGACTTTTTACAAAAGTTTAATGGTAAAAAATGATAAGCAATGGTTCATGTGATTCTTCAAGGAGTTGCACATAACTTCTTCCAATGCCTAGCCAAATGTGAAGGCTTGGTGTTTGCACCAACACATCCCCCTCAAGCCAAACATCTTGGCTTGGTCTTCTTCATCAATCCTTTTGAATATCATGTAATCCAATCCTAGCTTTAAACCTACAAAGTTTAGTCCCATCAAGTGCTTTGGTCAATAAGTCTACATAGTGCATATTGGTTGATACATATGCAAGTTGAACTTCCTTGCTCAATAGCTTCTCTCTCACATAGTGGTAATGGACCTGTATATGATTGGTTCTTGCATGATAGATAGGATTTGTTGCAAGATGTAAAGAGCTAGTATTGTCACCAAAAAATAATTGGTGAATTTGAATGTATTCCCAAATGTGAATATAGCATCTCATCGATATGGCTTCTTGAGTAGCATTGGCTAATCCTCTGTGTTCAGCCTCTGTTGAAGATAAACGTTGATTCTTCGCTTATCAACTACAAAAGATAGATAACATGAGGTGCTCCTCATGTCATCCTTACAACCTGCCCAATCTGCATCTGAGTATATCTTGATGTCCAAATCTGAAGTATATGTAAAGTATAAACCTTGGTTTTGAGTACCCTTGAGATACTTCAAAATGCTCTTGGCAGCTTCCAAGTGAGGTGCTCTAGGTTTGGGCATAAGTTGACTGAAGACACTTACTCCATAAGCAATATCAATCCTTGTCAATGTAGCATAGTTTAGGCTTCCTACTATGCTTTGATATCCGGCAATATCTTCAAGCGAATCCACTTCATGAGCACTTAACTTTTGGTTTACCTCCATAGGAATGCTAGCTATCTTGGCGTTCTCCAAGTGAAACTTCTTCAACATATCCTACACATACTTTCTTTGAGTAATATAAATTTCAGAATTTGTATAAACTAATTCAAGTCCAATAAAATACTTTAGTGATCCTAGATAACTAATTTTAAACTCCTACATCATTTGTTTATTTATGTGCTTGATGCCATTGCCATCACTACCTATAATTATGAGATCATCAAGATACACACATAGGTATATCACCTCTGAATTACTTCTCTTGACAAATAGAGAAGTATGTGCTTTGCGCATGATAAATCCTTGATATTGAGGGTATGTGGTCAACCTATGGTTCCATGCCCTAGGTTCCTGCTTTAATTCATAAAGAGCTTTGTTTAGTTTGCATACATATGTTACCTTGCTTGGGTCCTCATAGCCAGGGGGTTGAGCCATGTAAACCTCCTCTAAGATCCAGCCATTAAGGGAACCATTTTGTACATCCAATTGGTACATATTCCAATTCCTTGATGGAGTCACACTTACCAATACCTTGATGGTTGGCATTCTAGCCACAGGTGAGAATGTTTCTTCATAATCAACTCCTTGGGTTTGTGCGAAACCCTTAGGCACAAGTCTAGCTTTATACCTATTTATGGATCCATCTAAATTTCTCTTGAGTTGTAAATCCATCTAGAACCAATTACCTTCATTGATTCCTTCTTTGGCACTAGCTCCCAAGTATCATTCTCTTGGAGTGCTTCTATTTCTTCATCCATATCTTCCTTCCATTTTGCCTTGGTCTTTGCCTCTTCATATGAAGTAGGTTCCTGACATGCTAAATCCTAAGAAAGATAAATAGAACACTTAGTTACTTAAGAAGTATCATACCCATATCTGATTGGGTTCCTGCTCTCCCTTTGTGATCTTCTAATTGCTTGGATGGATGATTTAGTTATGTTTTCCAACCTCCTCAAAATGGTTGGTGTCCTCATCATCTAATTTGATGTCTTCAGTATGATTTGGCTCCTCCTTGGTGAGGCTTGGAAACTACTCTTCCAAGTCATATGGTAGCTTAACCTTCCTACATTCATTTTCAAACCAAGAGTCATTCTCATCAAACACAACATCTCTACTGACCATAAAACCTTTGTTGGATGGATTATAAAACTTGTACCCTTTCTGATTTAAATCATATCCTATGAAGATGCACTTCTCTACCTTAGGGTCTAGCTTACCTGTCATTTGATATGGGATATGCACATAAGCAACACATCCAACGATCCTGCAATGATCAAATGATGACCTCCTACCATCCCATGCTTCATATAGGGTCATCCCATCAAGTGATTGGGATGGCAACCTGTTAATGAGATAAGTGGCAGTGGATACACTCTCTGCCCACAAATAGTTAGGTAACCTTTATTCAATTAGCATTCACCTAGCTATTTCAACAGTCAACCTATTTCTCCTCTGTGCCACCCCATTTTGCTCAGTGATATACCTTTTTGTGATTTCCCTTTTGATTCCTCTATCCTCCAAGAATCCATCAAATTCATTTCAAAAGTACTCACCTGCTCCATCTGACCTTAGTCTTTTTAGACTTCTTTGTGTTTGATTTTCCACAAGTTCAAGATACTTCTTAAAGAAACTAAACACATCATCTTTGTGCTTCATGAAATACAAGATAGTCCACCTACTGAAATCATCAATGAAAGATACATAATACCTTGAGCCAAAAATTGAAGGATCTTTACTTTGTCCCCACCCATCTGTGTGAAAAAGCTCCAAGTAATCCTCATGCATGTGGCCTTTCTTTGAGAAGGGTAACCTGTGAGATTTACCAAACTGACATGCACCACATTTATAGATCATGTGTTGCTTGGATACATTAGGTATCCCAAGCACACATTAATATCTAAACATTTGTTTTAAGGTTCTCTCACCAATATGCCCTAATCTTTTATGCCAAATCTCAACCTCTGATAATAATTGATCCTTGTAATTATAAAGTGCAATGTTCCTTGTATCCTCAAGTTGAAATGTAAATACTCTACCTATATTTTCTCCCTTGGCTATTCTCCTGAATCCATGATGGGGATCCTCCAAAAAGGCTCCATATTTTTTGAAGCTAACGTGCAAACCTTTTTCCACAATTTCTCCAACACTCATCAAATTCTTGGTGATTGTTGGTACATATAGGACCCTGCTCAACAAATTCTATTCGGATTAGAGGTTTTAACATTTCCTACCTTGATCATTGAATGATTGGTGTCATCTCCTATTTGTACTTGGTGCTCTCCCTTGGGTTCCTTAAGGTCATAGAGGAGATCTACATTGCCTGCCACATGGTTTGAACATCCTGAGTCAATGTGGCAAAGGTGTTCATCATTTAAACCTTGCTTTCAAGTCATGTTTATAATCAGAATTGAATCCTCTTGGTCCTTTGTATAATTTTTGTAGTCTTTCCTCGATTTGTAGCCTCCTTGTTAGTTATTGTTGTAATTGTTGTTGTAGTTGTTGTTGTAGCTTTGAGTATGATTGAATCTTCCTCTTGATTGTGAGTAGCCACCTCTTTGATATCCTCTTCTTCTATTATTCTTGTAGTTCCTATAGCACTCATTTGTAGTATGATTAGACAATCCACAAATGTTGCATGGGGAAGAGTTGAAGGGTCTCCCCCTGCCTTGCCTACCTCCTATGCCCCTGCCTGTTGATTTCCTACCTCTTCTTGCATAGTTAGCTTGAGAGGTGGTACCTTCATCTTCAACCTTTTTGCTTTTCCCTTTCTCTTTAGACTTGCATTTATCAGTGTATAGGGCAGAAGAGTTATTACCTCTAGATGAGTCTCCATTTTTATTTAGCTTGGCTTCATGGGTAAAGAATTGCCCCATGAGTGTGGTAAGATCTAGAATATGCATGTCCATGTGCAAGTCCATGGTAGTTGTGAAGCTTTCCCATTTTCCATCTAACTTGATGCCATTGATCACTTGTCTAACAACTTGCTCCTCTTCAATCTCCTCTCCTATTCTTGCCAATTGATCAGCTACATCTTTGACTTTGGTCACATATTTTGAAATGTTTTGCTTGGGTTGTTTCCTTTGTGTGGTGAACTTAATCTAGAATTGGTTCTTTCTTGATCTTGTATTGGAAGAAAAATATGATGACAATGTATCCCAAGTCTCTTGGGATGTTTTACAGTTCCTAGTATATGTAAGAAGGAAGTGAGCAATAGAGTTAAGAAGATATGACCTTGCTAATGCATCTTTGGCACACCATGAGTTGAGTCTTTCAAGCTCCTCTCCTCTAGGTTGTCCTTTGCTCCTAAAAATGGGCATCCTCCTCATCTCCTAATATGTATCCATAGAGAATCCTCCCTTGCAAGTACGTCTTCACTCTCAAGGACCATCTCCCATTTTACCTCAAATTTCTCTGATACCACTATTGGGAAACATGGATGGACACCTCAAGAAATGAGTTGGTACTGATAATCCCTACTTTCTACCAGTGCTATTTTGCTTCAGAGTTGAGTAGTAGTCCCCTTTTGCTTTCTAATGACACTAAATAAGTGCCTATATGCTTTGGAGATGATGCTTCAAACAATTTGATCAAAACAGATAAGTTTGACTACCTAGTGACCAAAAAGGGTCTATTTTGGTCTTGACACCTACTAGATGTTATGCTCAGTACTCAAAATCTTGTAGAAACTGGAAAAATTCCTATTGAGGATATCTAATTAGCTTAGAGAAATAATGTTTGTAAGTAGAATCACTTAAAATGATTGACAATACAGAGAGTAACGTCTTTAGCAAATAGAAGCATACCCTGGACTTTTTAGGGACTCTAGAGAGTATGACTAGTGACCACTTCGAGTCAATTTTCTCCCAATTGGTTGAATGAAAGCTATTCAAACTCTAACATCTTGTAGAAGGCTTTGAGCTTGTTCCAAAAAGCTATCGATCATTGAAAATGCTAGAGAGGTCACTGAGATATGATCAAGACAAGTGCACTGGCGTGAGTAGACATGGACAAAGAAAGAGATGAACTTTATGAATGAGATAGTATATTATATGACAACGTTTTACATGATCATTGGCATGCATATAATGGATAATGATGGTGATAGGAGTAGGATATAATCTAAGCCTCTCAGCTATATCAAATGATTTACAATAAGCTTAAAAACGAGGGCTCTCTGGTCACAAGTTTTTGAAGTATATTTATAGATGTTTTGCCTCCAAGTTTGAATTCAAATTCAAACTTGACTTTACCTAAATGTTCTCCTCCAAGTTAGGAGATATTCTATCTAAATGAATTTGTAGCTTCATCTCTCCTAACTCCACAAGTTTAGTGGCTTTACAAGATTCTTCCAAGTCATCAAGACTTTCACAAAAGTTAAATGGTAAAAAAATGATAAGCAATGGTTCATGTGATTCTTCAAGGAGTTGCACATAACTTCTTCCAATGGCTAGCCAAATGTGAAGGCTTCGTATTTGCACCAACAGGTATATCTATTCAAATACTACTATAGAGAAAAATTGGGGTTGTACTTAGCTATTGATGCACAAAGATGGCTTCCACTATTTTTCTGATAAGATAAGAGTCATAATCTTCATTTTCGTTGGAATTGGATGATTTACGAATCTTTTAGTTTTGTTTCATCCACGTATATTTATTCTTCCTCTAAATCAACCTAACAACCATATTGTGGAATGTGTTTCAATCTAGGCCACAATTAATAGACGTTTCAATTAATAGACATTGTAGAAGAGATGAAATTAGTTTTTGAAAATATGTATATGATTCCTACATAAGAATTTTTATTGTTTACAACTAAAGGACTGTCCTTGATTGATTTTTTTCTGGTAGATCAAACTTGAGAAAATTGACTCTCATTCTGAAAAGACTGTATGCATCATATAGAATGAATTATCAATTACATAGAATGTCGAAATAGTTGGCAATGGGTTGGACGCATGTGGCTGCTGAGCTTTGGGACACCTTAATCCAAGCTACATCTTAGAACATGAAATTCAATTTATAAAGGCTCCCAAGAAACCACATTTAGATGCTTTGAGACACACTCTTCCTTATGTGACTGCTACTTTGTATTAGGCATTGTTTTCTACAGTTGGTGTGGAATTGAAAAGACATGGATACATTGATACAAATGGGGGGGAGGGTAATGTCCTAGATAGAAGATGTAGTAGTGGCTTTCCTATTCTTACTTGGTAGTGTTGTTGTTACACGGATCAATAACAAGCAAGCCAGTCTTGTTTTGTTGAACTTAGAGGCTGAATATAGAGGTGTTGTGATGGTAGAACATGAGATATGATTTCTAGAGATGTTACTTGGAGATTTAGGTGTGAGGTGCAAAAGCCTATCATAATTTATTATGATAGGTTTAGGAACGAATAATTAATAAAATTTTGCTTCTTATCCCAGAACAAAGAATATCCAAGTAAGTTATCACTTAATGAAGGAAAAGGTATAAGCAAGTGGTATTCTTCTTAGTTAAGTGAGGATAGATGATGAGGTTGCTATTATTTTTGCTAAAGCACTTATATCAGAGAAGCTAAAGAATTTTTGAAAGATGCTTGGATTACAAGACATGATGTTAGACTTAAGAGGGAGGTTGAAATATCAAGCTCAACATGTGATGATCATGGATGACACATGCCATTTTTCGTTTGTCTAGCATGCATAGTAATTACAATTATATATGTGAGGGATGGTTTTGGTGGGCTTCACCAAATTTATCTACCACAAGTGATGGCACATTTGTCTCTTGCCAACTCACTCATTCACAAACATTAGGGTATATTCATTTTATGTACCAGAAGAAGTAGAAGAAGATTGGTCTTCCTTGCCTCAATCTGAGTGTACTCCTCTCTTTCTGTATGAGAGTGTGTTAGAGCTCTCCTCCACATCTTTTCTCTTGAGAAGATGTTTGTCTCAATAATATAGATAACATTTGAAATGAGAGACAGCATGTTATTGCATGAACTGACTTATTAAAAAATATGTGTTAGCATGAATAATAATAATAGTATTGCTTACATGGAAATGTATTCACTAATCATACAAAGAATATTGAACACATAAATGTTAGAATATCGAGCGGAGGGCATGGTTCTCCATCCATGATATATTATTTTTATTACCCCACAAAAGACAGACTTAACGGATTTATCATGTCCTGCTAACGCTTACACCTCCTTTGAAGAGCTTTACCTTGTAAGTATCGTACATATGAGTAAAGACAAAAAATACTATCTTCCATGTTTTCTATGATAGTGAAAACTCGGTGAGATAAATAAAGACGTACATAGAAGGCCGCGGGTGAACTTTCTTTTGAAAAAATAAATAACACAAACATCATAAAGGACAACAACAAGAAATGAGCTTCCATGGTCGGAATCATAGATACTCCTGATATAAAGCTATTTATGCGTCTGGTTCTGTACTCGGACGAGATCATTAAAATCCTCGCATCATTTTAAGATCTCTCCTCCGTCATGACGCAAGCGAACTAAAAACTACGCTCGAAGATAGTTTTTGTTGCGTTCTTTAGGGCTCTGAAGATTTCTGTTGATAATACGCACGTAATAGGGTTCTGAAGAATATGTCTCGAGAAGTGATGGCATTTATTGATTACAAATATAAAACGATGGAATTTCTTGATTACAAAGAAGTGAGATACTCATATGAGCTGGGCATGACGGGAGCGACGGAAATAAAAAAATGCATGAAACGACTTGCTTAACAGCCGGCGTGGTTTAACGGATCTGTCTTGTTTACCTAGATCCTAGGTAGATGGCTAGGGTTCAAATGTCACCTAGGGCATGATGCTTCAGAGTTCCCCAACATGAGTGCCTCTACTTACTAAGTTGGGTGTGCGTGTCTTTCCAATTCATTGTACTCTCAGAAAAAAAAATACAGCGTGGCGCGTAGGCCACATTGGAGGAATGATTCATGAAAGCAAACAGATTTACGAAACAAACGAAACAAGGCCTTCGATTTTAGTGTGTAAATATGCAGTTCCCATGGCTTATAAATGTGCTGAATCAAACTTCGTCTGTCTGTTAATTACCTTTATACGTTTCTTACACAATATTGTATTAAACGCAGAATAATACTTTCATTCTTATAGCCCCAATCCATCTGCCATTTGATGCCAGTAGAGTTGGAAGTCTAGGAACCTTCTTAGCGACACCAGAGAGTGAGATCGACGGCTCCATGGAGAGATTCAAAGAGTAGAGCATGGAAGACATCCGCTCTATGGCAATGATAACCAATTCTACGACCATTGGACGCTTCGGACATCGAACATGTACCTCGAACTAACCTGGTTCTGGTTCCTCTATTATGTCCACCTGCACAAATTATGTCTGTGAATATCCTCTCTCACTCTCCCTCTCTCTCTCTGTCTCTGTGTACTTTTATTCCGCAAATGCACTCTTACGGCACCAATCACCTGGTATCGATACAATACCGAGCGATCGACGTCTTTAGCCATGATGATGTGCACCAGCTATTCGATCACCTTCGTCTTCTTCACAGGGCTGCTTGAACTGTATTGTATTATATACAGCCAATAAATCTCTCTCTCGCTCTCTCTCTCTCTCTCTCATACAGACAATGTTGACGTGATCACACGCCACCACACGGAACGGCGAGGCTTTTCGAAGACAGCCTACTAGACAACATCTAACGTTTACCGATGTCACACCTTACTTTCGCTCGGTGTACATTACTCGAACGAGAAGGGAATATTCCAGCAGCATTTTATGCACATGATGAAGGCAACGTGATGACGGCAACATTATACCGTCAAAGAAGCTTAAGATTCCACCATTCAAATTATGTTTTGCATAACACCAATTCAAATTATGTTTCATAGCTAGCGAGAGATTTTAATTGATTTTCAAAAACTAGTTTCATATCTTGTGCGATATCGCACTCAATTTGAGTCATGTAGAAGAAATCAATCATAGGATAGCGATAAAAGTTGACGAATAACTTCTACTCAATTGCGGAATCTTCTATTAATTGTGGGATAGATTGAAACAAGTTCCCCAGTACAGTTGACTGGTGATTTAGAGAAAGAAATTAGTAATCCCTCTAAAGTGCCATCTTTAAATTAACAATATTACCCTTATGTTTGAAGCAAAAAAATGGAACCCATGACTTTACATCAATATCTAAGTACAGCCCCAATTGTGTGGATATTAATATTTAAATAGATATACAGATTAATGCTAAGAAGAGAGTTGTTAAATAGGCGTTCTTCTTTTAGCTACATTCGAGAAAAAATGCTTAGGAAAGAAGCTGTAAGACCTCTCTCATAAATAAGTATCTCTTATCATTGGGAAAAGGTTAAGTATTTCACTCCATAAATTGTTGAAATCAGAACTTTCAAAATATAAATGACATGACCTCATATATGTAATGTACTTTCTTGTATTTACTTGGTAATGATCTATTATTTTCAGAAGAACTATTCCCTTAATGTGAAAATTAGAAGATGTATAGTGACTACTGTAAATCTATAAAGGTGAGGCGATCTTCTTCACTTTGTAGGTTTGTTTTGTCGCCTCGTGCCTTCTCGAGAGTGGAATATCTGTGCTTTTGGCCTATGTACCATCAATCGAACATGCCGTTTTATTTTTTACACAGTATTTCAATCATGCATGGCAACCTCAGCTAAGGACATCCAGAAAGTTCTAATTAATATATATATATATATATATATATATATATATATATATATATATATATATATATATATATATATATATATATATATATATATATGTGTGTGTGTGTTGACATGCCTTAGCTTTATTTTACGTAAATAATTAAATTATACATAAATCTATATATTATAGTTTGCGTCGTTGAGCTACAATGTCTTGGTTTTCCTTAGAGATTTAGATATTCCAATAAAAACTTGGAGACCTTCACGATTTATCCTCCTGTACAAAGAGATCCTTGTAAGGAATATTTTGCAAGACATACCATTAAATTAAAAGGTTCTATAAAAATTTACTTGTAAAAATTTGGGCCAGGTTTCCTTGGAAGAAATATAATATTTTCTTCAGGATTCAGATCTCTATCATAACCATCTCTATTCTATGAAATACATTAAGATAGTAAACTAAACACATTGCCCCAAGCATGTCCAGCAACCTACAAGGATTGAATACACAAGCTTTGCCTCAAGAAGTGAGTGCCTAAAAAACTCGTGTATAGCGCATGCACTATGATTAGATTTAAAAGTTTTATCATTAACATAGCGTTCTAGAGATCCATTTTACACACGAAATTAATCATGTGTATTCATTGTATATCTCGTTTTAGAAGATTTGATGCACGTAAAAAATAAAAGCGTTTAAAATTTGTATTTCCTTCTTGTTTAACTTACTAAAAAGAAATAAAAAAAACTACTCAAAACAATAAAACTCTTGATAATACTTAGTTCTACCAAATGACATGACCTTGTATGTATAATTTACTTTCTTATCTTTATTTTCTTAGGTTAATTTATGAGCAAAATGAGAAAATTGTTTTTCTTTAAGATTTTCTTCCCCTTCAAAACTGCCTTTTGGGTTGTCGTTTTTCTACTTGAGTTGAATTATTATGAGCTCTTTGTCTGACCTATATGGATATTGGATATATATTACCGAAGTTTCCTATATGTTTTGCCAACAATGCTTTTTCGTTGCCATAGTCTTTTCTTCGTTTTTTTTTTTTACTGATCTCCAAATTTCCCATATCCATATATTTCACTCTAATTTTCATATCTTAAACCTCTTTTTCCATTTATCAGTTTCTATCTCTTCCTCCCCCTCCCCCCCCCCCTAATGAAAATACACAAGCTTTGAAAAGCTATCTAATGGTGGAATCTTTATGTATGTTCAACGGATTTCTCGTAATGATTTTGACACTAGAAAGAACTGAATGATGTTAGAAACCATCCTGAAATCAATTTTGATCAAAGGTGAGCATGGCTTATCCGAAATAAAAAACAACATCTTTATGTGGTAATTTTTTCGAGTGATTTAACACTAACTTTTCTTTCATCTCTTTCTCGTTGTTTTGGCTTCCTAATAGAACGAAAAGTGAGCACGTTTTCACATGTCACAGGCGAGTTATGCATTCAATTATTGTGGGCTAGTGGATATATCTAAGGACATCCAAAAACTTCTAATTAATATATATATATATATATATATATATATATATATATATATATATATATATATATATATATATATATATATATATATATATATATATGTGTGTGTGTGTGTGTGTGTGTGTGTGTGTTGACATGCCTTAGCTTTATTTTACGTAAATAATTGAATTATACATAAATCTATATATTATAGTTGGGGTCGTTGAGCTACAATGTCTTGGTTTTCCTTAGAGATTTAGATATTCCAATAAAAACTTGGAGACCTCCACGATTTATCCTCCTGTACAAAGAGATCCTTGTAAGGAATATTTTGCAAGACATACCATTAAATTAAAAGGTTCTATAAAAATTTACTTGTAAAAATTTGGGCCAGGTTTCCTTGGAAGAAATATAATTTTTTCTTCAGGATTCCGATCTCTATCATAACCATCTCTCTTCTATGAAATATATCAAGAGCTCTAAAAGTAACTCTTGTTTGCCTTCCGCAAGTCTTCATCTACAGACCTACAAGGATTGAATACACAAGCTTTGCCTCAAGAAATTTTATCATTAACATAGCGTTCTATAGATCCATTTTAAACACGAAATTAATCATGTGTATTCATTGTACATCTCATTTTAGAAGATTTTATGCACGTTAAAAATAAAAGCGTTTAAAATTTATATTTCCTTCTTGTTTAAGTTACTAAAAAAAAAACTACTCAAAACAATAAAACTCTTGATAATTCTTAGTTCTAGCAAATGACATGACCTTGTATGTATAATTTACTTTCTTATCTTTATTTTCTTAGGTTAATTTATGAGCAAAATGAGAAAATTGTTTTTCTTTAAGATTTTCTTTCCCTTCAAAACTGCCTTTTGGGTTGTCGTTTTTCTACGTGAGTTGAATTATTATGAGCTCTTTGTCTGACCTATATGGATATTGGATATATATTATCGAAGTTTCCTATATGTTTTGCCAACAATGCTTTTTCGTTGCCATAGTCTTTTCTTCGATTTTTTTTACTGATCTCCAAATTTCCCATATCCATTTATTTCACTCTAATTTTCATATCTTAAACCTCTTTTTCCATTTATCTGTTTCTATCTCTTCCTCCCCCCCCCTCTAATGAAAATACACAAGCTTTGAAAAGCTATCTAATGGTGGAATCTTTATGTATGTTCAACGGATTTCTCGTAATGATTTTGACACTAGAAAGAACTGAATGATGTTAGAAACTATCCTGAAATCAATTTTGATCAAAGGTGAGCATGGCTTATCCGAAATAAAAAACAACATCTTTATGTGGTAATTTTTTCGAGTGATTTAACACTAACTTTTCTTTCATCTCTTTCTCGTTTTTTTTTGGCTTCCTAATAGAACGAAAAGTGAGCACGTTTTCACATGTCACAGGCGAGTTATGCATTCAATTATTGTGGGCTAGTGGATATGTCTATGTCAGTGTGATGAGTTTGCCGTTGTAATATTTTCGGGCAACCCGTTTCTTGTGATGCTTCGAAATTCTAACCTTACTTTGTGAGATATGATGGGGGAAGTATCTCAACCCCTAAGCAACGATGAAGCGCGAATGACCTCCACAGGTATCCTTCTTTGACCTCTGCACACCAAAAATGCTCTTACTCAGAGCTTATGCAGAGAACTCCAGTGAGCTTTTGTAGACCTGTAGTAGACACCAAGGGCTTTCCAACAAAACAAATTTCACTTGAAATGGATGCTTATACAAAGAGAAACAATGTCTACAACATGAGCTAGTTGAATGCTCACAACTGCTAGTCAAGCAGAGACCTCACTTCACTCCAGCAATTTTTTCTCAGAGATTATACAGAGAATGAATCTCAAACTTATGTCAACTTTAGAGGACTCTAATAGCTACCCAATGACACCAAAATCATAGCAAATGGATACATAGATAAGGAGAACCAGTCCTTACAACAGAGAGCAAAATATTTCCAACAGAGCCTACACAAAGAGAGAGATATCAATCACACAACTTCACTAAAATGAATGTTGCTCCCAGCTTACTCAGAGAATGCTTCAGAGAATTGGTAAGCATAAAATAGACTCTTATAGCTATCCAATGAGACAAGAATTACATCAAATGGATACCATATGAGGGAGAACCAATGCTAACAACTCAGGGGTAGAGAGTTGCAACACTGCCTGCGCACACACATAGATATGCCTACTAAAAGAAAACAAACAAGCAAGCAAGGGGGTTGCTTAAGCAAGGGGCTTGCTTATCACAACTCCAGCACTTAGTGCTCACTTTACATGAGCTAAAACTCCAAGAAGATGGCCAAAAAGAAGTCGGGATACATGCTCCTTTTATAGTGAGAGGTGTGCCCCTAAAATCTAGGAACTACCTTTCCAAATCAGCCTCCTAACTTGGAGGAATTAGTTGAGATGACTTGGGGAGTGGTTGAGTGACTTTTCTTGATGGAATCTCGTGGCTTTTGGCTTCCTTTGATTGCTCCACATTTCCATAAAAGATTCCCCACGAATTTTTAGCTTGAAGCTTGACTTTTAACACTCCCCCTCAAGCTTCAATTCTTCATCCTCATCCAAGCTCCTTCATGTTGATGCATTGCTTGAATTTTGAAATCTTCATCCCATCCAAAGCCGTTGTAAACATGTCCGCAACTTGGTCCTTAGTACCAATATGATGTACTGAAACTTCCTTGGATATCACCTTTTCCCTTATGAAGTGATAGTGCACTTCAATATGCTTGGTTCTAGCATGATAGACAGGGTTCGATGCTAGATGAATGCTACTCATGTTGTCACAAAAAATTGGATATGTGTCAACCTGCAAATTAAGCTCCATCAATAACTTCTTAATCCACATTAGCTCACATGTGACTTGAGCCAAAGCTCTATACTCAGCCTCGGTGGAAGATAATGCCACCGTGGGTTGCTTCTTTGAAATCCATGAGATGATCTTGCTACCTAGCATGACTAGGTAACCACTTGTACTCCTTCTATCTTCCTTCGAACCGGCCCAATCGGCATCGGAATAAGCTTTGACCTGCATATCATCATCAAATGAGTAGAACAATCCTTCATTTATAGTGGCTTTGAGATATCGCAACATTCTTCTTGCAGCTTGCAAGTGTGTAGTCCTTGGACTATGCATAAATTGTGATAACACTCCAACTCCATATGCTATGTCAGGCCTGGTTATTGTGGCATAATTGAAAGAGCCTACAATAGATCGATACAAAGTTACATCCTCTAATGGTTCTCCATAAATGGAGCTTAGCTTTACATTAACTTCCATGGGATTTGAAATAGGCTTGCAATGTAGCATCCCAAACCTCTCAAGTAGGTCTAGAATATACTTCCTTTGTATGAGCATAATACCTTCTTCTTTGTATACAACTTCAATGCCAAGAAAATACCTAAGATCTCCAAGATCAGAGATCCTAAACTCCTTTCCAAGCTTTGCCTTGATCTCCTCAATGCCCTTTGTATCATTACCTGTAATGATAAGATCATCTACATACACACACATGTAGACCACAAGTTCTCCTCTTTGTTTGATGAAGAGAGATGGATCCGCCTTGCATTGATTGTAACCACATTTGATCAAATAGTCCACCAATCTTCGGTTCCAAGACCTTGGAGCTTGCTTTAGGCCATAAAGTGCCTTCTTCAACCTACAAACATGATGTGGAAACTCTTTATGAACAAAACCTAGTGGTTGCTCCATGTATACCTCTTCTTCCAAGTCTCCATTGAGAAAGGCATTCTTGATATCCAATTGGAAGAGCTTCCATCCTTTGCTACCAGCCATTGCAATGAGTGTCCTAATGGTGCTCATCTTTGCCACGGGGCTGAATGTCTCTTCAAAGTCCACTCCATAGGTTTGTGCAAAACCCTTAGCCACCAATCTTGCTTTGAACCTAGAAATAGATCCATCTGAATTCCTCTTTACTTTATACACCCACTTATTACCTATTACCTTCATGTTCTCCTTCTTGGGCACTAGAGTCCATGTTTGATTTTCCTCAAGTGCGTCGATCTCTTCTTGCATTGCCTCTTTCCATTCGGTGTACCTGCTTGCATCTTCATAGCAATCGGGCTCATGATCTTCTACTACTTTGTTCATATATGCATAATGTGTTGCCATGTATGAATCATAAGTAAACCTTTGAGTTGGATACTTAACTCTAGAAGACTTCCTTTCTTCACCTTTTGGAGGAATAAACCTCCTTTGCCTTGGGAACTTGATCTCTTTCTTTGACGTGGCTTCTTTCTCCATCATGTGTCCTTCATCATCTTCAACTTCATTACCTTCTTCATCCAACTCCACCAATGTTGCTTTGCCTTTGTTGATTGATTGTGCTTCATAGCTTGATGAAGGTCTCCCCCTCCATGGTGAGTTCATGCTTGAACTATCTTCATTGATGAAACACCTTGGGCCGCTTAGCTCTAGGTCGATTTGTTCTTCATCATGTCCATGCTTTTCTTCTTCATAGTCCTGCATACAATCATACTTCTTATACCAAGGGAGTAGCTCATCAAATGCTACATCCCTTGATATCCTCAAGTCCTTTGTATTTGGGTTGAAGCACCTGTAACCTTTATGATCATTTGAATATCCTAGAAACACACACTTTTCTGCCTTTGGTTGTAGCTTGTGCCTCAATTCACTTGGCACATGTACATAACAAGTACATCCAAATATCTTCAAGTGGGAAAGATCAGGTTTCTTACCATAATAGGCTTGATATGGTGTCAAGCCATGGATCCCTAAGGTAGGAGCCCTATTCATTAGATACACGGCGGTATTTGCTGCATCACTCCAAAACATGTTAGGTACATTCATCTCATTAAGCATTGCTCTAGCGATCTCGGCAATGTATCTATTCTTTCTCTCTGCTACTCCATTTTGTTGGGGTGTGTACCTGCATGTTACTTGCCTCTTGATGCCTTGATCCATTAAAAAATCAGAAAACTCATTTGAGAAATATTCTCCCCCTCCATCGGACCTTAGCTTCTTGATATATGTACCTGTTTCCTTCTCTACCATTGCCTTGAATGCTTTGAAACATGTAAACACATCTGATTTGTTTTTGATGAAATAAACCCAAACCATCCTTGTGCAACCATCTATAAAAGTGACAAAGTACTTGTTACCTCCAATGGATTGCTCTTTCGTTGGCCCCCACACATCTGTATGTATCAACTCCAATGGATGTTGGCTTATGTAGCCACTCTTCTTGAATGGAAGTCTCGCTTGCTTCCCTAGTTGACAAGATTCACATAAATGCTTCATACCTTGTCCTTGGAAGTTGGGAAGACCTTCAACCAGCCTCTTGAATTGCATTTCCTTCATTCTTTGTATGTTGATGTGACCTATCCTCTTGTGCCACAAGTCCAACTCCGAAATCCTCTTGTTTCCATATGTGAAGTAGACATGTTGAGTAGAATGAGAATTTACCTCCAAAGTGAAGAGTCTCCCTTGCTTCTTTCCTCTTGCTATGACCTTGTAACCTTGCTTAGGGTTCTCCACAAAGCATCCACCTTTGTTGAACCTTACTTGATAGCCTCTTTCAACCATTTGCCCAACGGACACCAAGTTCTTTGTGATGGTAGGTACATGCAAGACATCCTTGAGACATCTTCCTTCCTCCTTGTCATCCAAAGCTACATCTCCAACATGGGAGATCTCATGGGCTGTATCATCACCTGTTTCTACATGTCCTTTACCTTTGGGAACATGTAGATTAGTAAATCAAGAAGCATTGCAACTCATATGGTTGCTACATCCACTATCAATATACCAAGTGTTATCTACTTTGCTTGAATTCCCATTCATGTGCATCATCAAGAGATTGTCATTTTCTGAACTTGTAGAAGCATAATTACCTTGGCCTTTGTATGAAGAACCTTGATTATAGTTCCTTTGGTTTCCTCCTTGGTAGCAATCTCTAGCATAGTGGCCAAACTTGCCACATATGTAACATCCTTCGCCATCTTGATTCCTGTTTTGTTGATGTCGTCCTCCTCTTCCTCTTGATCTTCCTCTCCCTCTTTGTGATGAGGTGCCTTGGTCATGTCCTTGATTTCTTGAGTGGCCTTGCCTTCCTCCAAACCTTCCTTTGCCCCTTCCTTGTCCTTGTCTTCCTTTGCCCCTTTGATTACCTGCATAGAAAACTTGTGCATCTTTGCTTTTAGTTGAACTTCCACCTATGTTCATTTCTTCGGTGACCATGAGAGCAACCAATTGCTCAAAATCGGGAAGATTATCCCTTACATAAACTGAAGTGGTAAAGGGTTTCCACTTCTCATCATCTCTCAAACCATTGAGAGTATAAGCCACAAGATCGTCATCGTCTACGTGGCTTCCAATGGATCCCAATGCATCTGATAACTCCTTGACCTTAAGTATGTAGTCATTTATGCTACTCCCTGAGCTCTTCCTAAGGTTGTTGAGCTCATTCTTGAGTTGGATCTTCCTTGCTTTGGTGCTTGTTGAATAAAGCCTTTCAAGTGTCTCCCATACCTTCATGCTTGAATCCAGGTCTTGGATATGGCCGATCATGCTATTGCTAATGTGTTGGGAAAGAATAAAGATAACCCTCTTGTCTCTTTCATTCCATTCCCTAAAGGCCCTTCTCTGGTCATTGGTTGGATTCTCATCCAACCTAGGTCTTGGTTCACTTCCACTAATCAACCCCCAAAGGCCCTTGCCCATAAGATAGTTGGAGACCCTAAATCTCCATGGTTGATAGTTACCTTTGTCTAGCTTTTCAATTTGAGTGTTGAAGTCTCCCATATCTAGTCTTTGATACTTGACCTAGCCCTTGGCTAATGCTCCAATGTGTGTAAAATGAAAATGAGGCTCTGAGGTTACCTCAATCCAAAGCTTTCCTTAGATGGACACCTTGTGCTCTTGCAAATTTGAGTAGAATAGCTCCCCCTTGATGTGAGCTACCTCCAAGAAGCTTTTGTTGATGCAACTCTTCAACCACCAACTCCAAGATGTCTTCTTGCTTGTATGTGATACCTCCAAGATGCCCAAATGCTCTGATACCACTGATGGGGGAAGTATCTCAACCCCTAAGCAACGATGAAGCGCGAATGACCTCCACAGGTATCCTTCTTTGACCTCTGCACACCAAAAATGCTCTTACTCAGAGCTTATGCAGAGAACTCCAGTGAGCTTTTGTAGACCTGTAGTAGACACCAAGGGCTTTCCAACAAAACAAATTTCACTTGAAATGGATGCTTACACAAAGAGAAACAATGTCTACAACATGAGCTAGTTGAATGCTCACAACTGCTAGTCAAGCAGAGACCTCACTTCACTCCAGCAAACGTTTCTCAGAGATTATACAGAGAATGAATCTCAAACTTATGTCAACTTTAGAGGACTCTAATAGCTACCCAATGACACCAAAATCATAGCAAATGGATACATAGATAAGGAGAACCAGCCCTTACAACAGAGAGCAAAATATTTCCAACAGAGCCTACACAAAGAGAGAGATATCAATCACACAACTTCACTAAAATGAATGTTGCTCCCAGCTTACTCAGAGAATGCTCCAGAGAATTGGTAAGCATAAAATAGACTCTTATAGCTATCCAATGAGACAAGAATTACATCAAATGAATACCATATGAGGGAGAACCAATGCTAACAACTCAGGGGTAGAGAGTTGCAACACTGCCTGCGCACACACATAGATATGCCTACTAAAAGAAAACAAACAAGCAAGCAAGGGGGTTGCTTAAGCAAGGGGCTTGCTTATCACAACTCCAGCACTTAGTGCTCACTTTACATGAGCTAAAACTCCAAGAAGATGGCCAAAAAGAAGTCGGGATACATGCTCCTTTTATAGTGAGAGGTGTGCCCCTAAAATCTAGGAACTACCTTTCCAAATCAGCCTCCTAACTTGGAGGAATTAGTTGAGATGACTTGGGGAGTGGTTGAGTGACTTTTCTTGATGGAATCTCGTGCCTTTTGGCTTCCTTTGATTGCTCCACATGTCCATAAAAGATTCCCCACGAATTTTTAGCTTGAAGCTTGACTTTTAACACTGCCCCTCAAGCTTCAATTCTTCATCCTCATCCAAGCTCCTTCATGTTGATGCATTGCTTGAATTTTGAAATCTTCATCCCATCCAAAGCCGTTGTAAACATGTCCGCAACTTGGTCCTTAGTACCAATATGATGTACTGAAACTTCCTTGGATATCACCTTTTCCCTTATGAAGTGATAGTGCACTTCAATATGCTTGGTTCTAGCATGATAGACAGGGTTCGATGCTAGATGAATGCTACTCATGTTGTCACAAAAAATTGGATATGTGTCAACCTGCAAATTAAGCTCCATCAATAACTTCTTAATCCACATTAGCTCACATGTGACTTGAGCCAAAGCTCTATACTCAGCCTCGGTGGAAGATAATGCCACCATGGGTTGCTTCTTTGAAATCCATGAGATGATCTTGCTACCTAGCATGACTAGGTAACCACTTGTACTCCTTCTATCTTCCTTCGAACTGGCCCAATCGGCATCGGAATAAGCTTTGACCTGCATATCATCATCAAATGAGTAGAACAATCCTTCATTTATAGTGGCTTTGAGATATCGCAACATTCTTCTTGCAGCTTGCAAGTATGTAGTCCTTGGACTATGCATAAATTGTGATAACACTCCAACTCCATATGCTATGTCAGGCCTGGTTATTGTGGCATAATTGAAAGAGCCTACAATAGATCGATACAAAGTTACATCCTCTAATGGTTCTCCATAAATGGAGCTTAGCTTTACATTAACTTCCATGGGATTTGAAATAGGCTTGCAATGTAGCATCCCAAACCTCTCAAGTAGGTCTAGAATATACTTCCTTTGTATGAGCATAATACCTTCTTCTTTGTATACAACTTCAATGCCAAGAAAATACCTAAGATCTCCAAGATCAGAGATCCTAAACTCCTTTCCAAGCTTTGCCTTGATCTCCTCAATGCCCTTTGTATCATTACCTGTAATGATAAGATCATCTACATACACACACATGTAGACCACAAGTTCTCCTCTTTGTTTGATGAAGAGAGATGGATCCGCCTTGCATTGATTGTAACCACATTTGATCAAATAGTCCACCAATCTTTGGTTCCAAGCCCTTGGAGCTTGCTTTAGGCCATAAAGTGCCTTCTTCAACCTACAAACATGATGTGGAAACTCTTTATGAACAAAACCTGGTGGTTGCTCCATGTATACCTCTTCTTCCAAGTCTCCATTGAGAAAGGCATTCTTGATATCCAATTGGAAGAGCTTCCATCCTTTGCTAGCAGCCATTGCAATGAGTGTCCTAATGGTGCTCATCTTTGCCACGGGGCTGAATGTCTCTTCAAAGTCCACTCCATAGGTTTGTGCAAAACCCTTAGCCACCAATCTTGCTTTGAACCTAGAAATAGATCCATCTGAATTCCTCTTTACTTTATACACCCACTTATTACCTATTACCTTCATGTTCTCCTTCTTGGGCACTAGAGTCCATGTTTGATTTTCCTCAAGTGCGTCGATCTCTTCTTGCATTGCCTCTTTCCATTCGGTGTACCTGCTTGCATCTTCATAGCAATCGGGCTCATGATCTTCTACTACTTTGTTCATATATGCATAATGTGTTGCCATGTATGAATCATAAGTAAACCTTTGAGTTGGATACTTAACTCTAGAAGACTTCCTTTCTTCACCTTTTGGAGGAATAAACCTCCTTTGCCTTGGGAACTTGATCTCTTTCTTTGACGTGGCTTCTTTCTCCATCATGTGTCCTTCATCATCTTCAACTTCATTACCTTCTTCATCCAACTCCACCAATGTTGCTTTGCCTTTGTTGATTGATTGTGCTTCATAGCTTGATGAAGGTCTCCCCCTCCATGGTGAGTTCATGCTTGAACTATCTTCATTGATGGAACACCTTGGGCCGCTTAGCTCTAGGTCGATTTGTTCTTCATTGTGTCCATGCTTTTCTTCTTCATAGTCCTGCATACAATCATACTTCTTATACCAAGGGAGTAGCTCATCAAATGCTACATCCCTTGATATCCTCAAGTCCTTTGTATTTGGGTTGAAGCACCTGTAACCTTTATGATCATTTGAATATCCTAGAAACACACACTTTTCTGCCTTTGGTTGTAGCTTGTGCCTCAATTCACTTGGCACATGTACATAACAAGTACATCCAAATATCTTCAAGTGGGAAAGATCAGGTTTCTTACCATAATAGGCTTGATATGGTGTCAAGCCATGGATCCCTAAGGTAGGAGCCCTATTCATTAGATACACGGCGGTATTTGCTGCATCACTCCAAAACATGTTAGGTACATTCATCTCATTAAGCATTGCTCTAGCGATCTCGGCAATGTATCTATTCTTTCTCTCTGCTACTCCATTTTGTTGGGGTGTGTACCTGCATGTTACTTGCCTCTTGATGCCTTGATCCATTAAAAAATCAGAAAACTCATTTGAGAAATATTCTCCCCCTCCATCGGACCTTAGCTTCTTGATATATGTACCTGTTTCCTTCTCTACCATTGCCTTGAATGCTTTGAAACATGTAAACACATCTGATTTGTTTTTGATGAAATAAACCCAAACCATCCTTGTGCAACCATCTATAAAAGTGACAAAGTACTTGTTACCTCCAATGGATTGCTCTTTCGTTGGCCCCCACACATCTGTATGTATCAACTCCAATGGATGTTGGCTTATGTAGCCACTCTTCTTGAATGGAAGTCTCGCTTGCTTCCCTAGTTGACAAGATTCACATAAATGCTTCATACCTTGTCCTTGGAAGTTGGGAAGACCTTCAACCAGCCTCTTGAATTGCATTTCCTTCATTCTTTGTATGTTGATGTGACCTATCCTCTTGTGCCACAAGTCCAACTCCGAAATCCTCTTGTTTCCATATGTGAAGTAGACATGTTGAGTAGAATGAGAATTTACCTCCAAAGTGAAGAGTCTCCCTTGCTTCTTTCCTCTTGCTATGACCTTGTAACCTTGCTTAGGGTTCTCCACAAAGCATCCACCTTTGTTGAACCTTACTTGATAGCCTCTTTCAACCATTTGCCCAACGGACACCAAGTTCTTTGTGATGGTAGGTACATGCAAGACATCCTTGAGACATCTTCCTTCCTCCTTGTCATCCAAAGCTACATCTCCAACATGGGAGATCTCATGGGCTGTATCATCACCTGTTTCTACATGTCCTTTACCTTTGGGAACATGTAGATTAGTAAATCAAGAAGCATTGCAACTCATATGGTTGCTACATCCACTATCAATATACCAAGTGTTATCTACTTTGCTTGAATTCCCATTCATGTGCATCATCAAGAGATTGTCATTTTCTGAACTTGTAGAAGCATAATTACCTTGGCCTTTGTATGAAGAACCTTGATTATAGTTCCTTTGGTTTCCTCCTTGGTAGCAATCTCTAGCATAGTGGCCAAACTTGCCACATATGTAACATCCTTCGCCATCTTGATTCCTGTTTTGTTGATGTCGTCCTCCTCTTCCTCTTGATCTTCCTCTCCCTCTTTGTGATGAGGTGCCTTGGTCATGTCCTTGATTTCTTGAGTGGCCTTGCCTTCCTCCAAACCTTCCTTTGCCCCTTCCTTGTCCTTGTCTTCCTTTGCCCCTTTGATTACCTGCATAGAAAACTTGTGCATCTTTGCTTTTAGTTGAACTTCCACCTATGTTCATTTCTTCGGTGACCATGAGAGCAACCAATTGCTCAAAATCGGGAAGATTATCCCTTACATAAACTGAAGTGGTAAAGGGTTTCCACTTCTCATCATCTCTCAAACCATTGAGAGTATAAGCCACAAGATCGTCATCGTCTACGTGGCTTCCAATGGATCCCAATGCATCTGATAACTCCTTGACCTTAAGTATGTAGTCATTTATGCTACTCCCTGAGCTCTTCCTAAGGTTGTTGAGCTCATTCTTGAGTTGGATCTTCCTTGCTTTGGTGCTTGTTGAATAAAGCCTTTCAAGTGTCTCCCATACCTTCATGCTTGAATCCAGGTCTTGGATATGGCCGATCATGCTATTGCTAATGTGTTGGGAAAGAATAAAGATAACCCTCTTGTCTCTTTCATTCCATTCCCTAAAGGCCTTTCTCTGGTCATTGGTTGGATTCTCATCCAACCTAGGTCTTGGTTCACTTCCACTAATCAACCCCCAAAGGCCCTTGCCCATAAGATAGTTGGAGACCCTAAATCTCCATGGTTGATAGTTACCTTTGTCTAGCTTTTCAATTTGAGTGTTGAAGTCTCCCATATCTAGTCTTTGATACTTGACCTAGCCCTTGGCTAATGCTCCAATGTGTGTAAAATGAAAATGAGGCTCTGAGGTTACCTCAATCCAAAGCTTTCCTTAGATGGACACCTTGTGCTCTTGCAAATTTGAGTAGAATAGCTCCCCCTTGATGTGAGCTACCTCCAAGAAGCTTTTGTTGATGCAACTCTTCAACCACCAACTCCAAGATGTCTTCTTGCTTGTATGTGATACCTCCAAGATGCCCAAATGCTCTGATACCACTGATGGGGGAAGTATCTCAACCCCTAAGCAACGATGAAGCGCGAATGACCTCCACAGGTATCCTTCTTTGACCTCTGCACACCAAAAATGCTCTTACTCAGAGCTTATGCAGAGAACTCCAGTGAGCTTTTGTAGACCTGTAGTAGACACCAAGGGCTTTCCAACAAAACAAATTTCACTTGAAATGGATGCTTACACAAAGAGAAACAATGTCTACAACATGAGCTAGTTGAATGCTCACAACTGCTAGTCAAGCAGAGACCTCACTTCACTCCAGCAAACGTTTCTCAGAGATTATACAGAGAATGAATCTCAAACTTATGTCAACTTTAGAGGACTCTAATAGCTACCCAATGACACCAAAATCATAGCAAATGGATACACAGATAAGGAGAACCAGCCCTTACAACAGAGAGCAAAATATTTCCAACAGAGCCTACACAAAGAGAGAGATATCAATCACACAACTTCACTAAAATGAATGTTGCTCCCAGCTTACTCAGAGAATGCTCCAGAGAATTGGTAAGCATAAAATAGACTCTTATAGCTATCCAATGAGACAAGAATTACATCAAATGGATACCATATGAGGGAGAACCAATGCTAACAACTCAGGGGTAGAGAGTTGCAACACTGCCTGCGCACACACATAGATATGCCTACTAAAAGAAAACAAACAAGCAAGCAAGGGGGTTGCTTAAGCAAGGGGCTTGCTTATCACAACTCCAGCACTTAGTGCTCACTTTACATGAGCTAAAACGCCAAGAAGATGGCCAAAAAGAAGTCGGGATACATGCTCCTTTTATAGTGAGAGGTGTGCCCCTAAAATCTAGGAACTACCTTTCCAAATCAGCCTCCTAACTTGGAGGAATTAGTTGAGATGACTTGGGGAGTGGTTGAGTGACTTTTCTTGATGGAATCTCGTGGCTTTTGGCTTCCTTTGATTGCTCCACATGTCCATAAAAGATTCCCCACGAATTTTTAGCTTGAAGCTTGACTTTTAACAAGATAGGGAGGTTCCCATTGTACTTTCTCTTTCATTCTAAAGTACAATATCTTCTTTCAATACATTCAAGTCCATGGAAATCGAACTTCTTTTTTGTAAAAGAAGAAAAGGAGAAAAAGAGCAAGTGGCTGCTTTAAAGGAAGTTTCTTCGCACTCACAAGTTCAAAGGAGTAATATAATTGCATGCGCGCTATCTATCTATCTATCTATCTACCTATCTAGCTATGTCGGAGTCGACATGGCTTAAAAAGGAAAGAGAAATATTGTGTGAGAGCAAGAAAGAGAAAGTTTGCGTGTGCGCGCGCGTGTTTTTCGTAGCAAGAAAGTGACCTCCGAAGGCACATCGAGCTTCTCGTGTTGGATGGTGGGAATGCTCTTCACGTGTTGGATGCTGGAAATATTATTCATACATTGTTTCTTTACGTACATACACATGTTTTGAGCTTATACATGCCTTGTTTTTACATCTTGATTAAGACAGAATCTTTATTAGGCAATGGATGATACGTTGAAAAACCTTACCATCCAATTTTATACGTATTATTCAATGGCCTTATCATCCAATTTTATACGTATTATTCAATGGCCTTATCATCCAATTTTAGTGTCAATGGCCAAGTACCATTCTTCATAATAACATCATGTTCTGATTGCATAGAAGGCATCCAATTTTCAGAACTATGCGACGAGAGAATAGAATAAGGATTATCACATCCCTATAAAAAGGATTAACTCACAAGGGATTAGAAATAAACGTATTGTCTTAAACAATGTTGATGGCTTTTCATTTTCAGATGTGTCAAACTACCCATAGTTTTTCTATAAAAAGTAGCATTTTCTAGCTTCACTTCATGTAATACACAAATTCAAAATCTAATCTGCTGGCATTGAAATTTGGTTAGAATCCACCATACCATACTTTTACAACACACTCAAGACATACTTCCTTTGGGAAAGCCATACACCTATTTTTGTATGTATAAACTCAATGCCCTAAAAGTAACACATTGCATCAATATCCTTCATGCCTTCTTCTTGTATAAGGAGTTGCTTTACCTCTTTTGAACATATCCTTTTGTGAACAATCATCCTTTATACCATGTTATGCTATCATCAACATTATGTTCTATCTTCAAAATCCGCTAGCAACCTGTAACTTTATTTCCTTATAGACATTAATTCAACTTCTATATTTTCATCTCCATAAACTGCAACCATTACCTCCTACATAGATTTCTCCAAATGTACATTTCTTATTGCATCTTAAAAACAAAAATTTTCAACATCTTCTATTAGCTTGTTCATGTTTGTGAAATGATTAGCCATGTAAGTAATATGTTAATCCTTGTAGTGAACTATGCATCCTCCCAATCTTTTTGGTCTTGGGTCACTTCTTGTTATTGTGTCATCTACACATGCCTTCCTTACTTCTAGACTCTTCATAGAGGGCACAACAGGTTCCTCATCATCTCTTTTTCTAATTACTTGATATCTTTCAATATCTTTGAATCCTATATATGCTTTGTCTATCTTGGAAACTAAATTTTAACTTAATGCAGCCCAAAAAAGATAACAAAAACAAGCATCTTCATTTAAAAGAATAAATTTTGGAAAATCATGATGTGGAAAAATACATTTAATAAATAAGTTAGTAGCTTGAGGTGCAGAAAGAGTTTTCTTACAAGGAATAAAATATGTTTATTTAGTAAACCGATCAATTGTTGATCGGATCTTGAAGACACACATACATAGAGGATACTATAGAAATGAGATGTCACAAAAGCCTGCTGATGTGTGGTTAAGAAGCAGCTCATGATAAAGATAGTATCAAGAAGAAGAGAAATTTTTTTCTATGCTCTCACGTGGATGGGCAAGAAGACCAGATGGCAGTTAGAAGCATCAATAAAGTCATGGACTATGTAAGGAGTACTCCACACTGATTTTCAATCAATGTCACCAAAAGCACTCCTACATCATCGGTTATTGATGTTTATAGTCTTGTTATTTTCCGTTGGGCTGTTTACTAAATAAACAGGGCATAGCTCATTATTCCGAGAGCCCTTTGGTTGAAGCAGACAGATAAAAATAAGCACATGAATAAGTGGATCTCATTGATGCAACAACTCAATGTATCCCATATGTGTGTAAACACATCATCATTCTTCTCTTTTGGGGTAAGTTAGCGATTCGAGAAAGCATCTTAAATGTGTCAAAGCTCTTGGAACTAAACCTTCAACTCGATTTGATTTATCAACTACAACGCGCTTTGCATATCCCAATATTCAGTGAACTACACATGGTTCTAGTTATGGCTATAGCTCTTCTGCAAATGTGCATTATCTTGGAGTGCATCAAACAAGCTAGGCAATACAGCTTTGATCTTTTAGACTAGATTGTCAAATATTGGAATGGGCTCGTTTGTGAGCCTAGCACCTGTAACTCAGACTCCAATACTTCCACACACAGAAGGTCCTAATGGTGCAAATCTGCACACAGAAGGTCCTAATGGTGCAAATCCACACAGAGAAGGTTCTAATGGTGCAAAATTCCAACCTTATTGAAAAGTCATGAGTGCCAAAGTCTACACATAGATAAAAATACTGACTTAAGAAAATGCTCTTGTTTAATGAGCTATGATTCAACAGAGGCTGCTCCATTTTAAGATCTTCTATATCTTGTTTTCAATAACACGTTATTTTCAGCATGATGTGTACTTTAGTACCATTGCAGCTATCACTCTATGATGTCTTTTGAGGACATGATTCAAACTACAAGTACCTCTTTATTGCAAAAGATACAATGAACATTGAGTATAACTTGCTTATGCGCACTCTATGTAGTCTGAGGTAGAATGCTCGAGCCCTCCCATCCTAGACATATAGAAGGAGATTCAAGATTCTGGTTTATTAGTGTTTGGAGGCATTTGAAGTTGATTTTTGATTTCCCTCCATAGTCCATGTGTTGATTTGCTAGAGCTCTCCATTACAGACCACCATGAAGGTTTCAACTTCATGGATTTCTATGCATCATACGTAGCATGAGCAAGGGAGCAGGGGCTAGAATTGGATAAAGGAGTATCTACTTGTGTTCTCAAGGCCTATGGGGCCAAAAAACACATGATGTTGTATTCGTACACATTAACACAATAAATAAGTGTTGCTAGGAAAATATAAGAGGAGTATATGCAAATGAATTCAAGGTACTCATTGTGGCTACAAGAGGAAAGTGGAAGGAGATAGCAAGTTTGTCAGTGTGTAGAGCTTCAAGAGGCTCATCTAGGAAAAAAGGTGGTAGCACATTTGGTGGCAGAGGGATCGCTTGCTTTGTAAGTATCCGATGTCCTCATCATTGGAAAAAAAGGAGGAAAAACTAGAAGGGCATGGCCAGGAAGGAAATTTTTCTTGCAGATACTCAAGAATTGCTTCAAAACGAAGAGTCTTTGTTGTGATGAGATAAGAAGGGACTAGAAGAGGCATCACTTATGACTGCTCTACTCTCAAAATTAGTAACAAAGAAAGGGAGATATTCAACATGATATATAAACACCAACTATCAGAAAGATTAGTGGGAACATCAAATCATGGTCCATGCAAACAACAACATCATGTCATTTGGGATACCTTGCATATCTTATAGTTGTTGTTGCTTCATACTTCTTGAGGAGTATCCAACAGTTGATCTTCCGTATTGATTCCCTTTTCATATTCCAACATCAATTTGATGCTCTATGGTGGCTACTATGGAGAAAGGAAAAGTGGAGATAATTCATCAACTCTGCAACTTACCAAAATAAAGAGAACACTTGTTTTCTTCTTAATGAACACAAAGGAAGACGTTGAAATGTGCTTTCATGCTAGGAGGGAACTCAAGCTATCATTGAAATGCAGCATGCTATAATAACCTCGTACGAATGTGGAAATTGAAGACGGTATGAGCTAGAGCCATAAGATATTCTCAACCTCCTGTTTGAGGAGCTATAGTAGAACTTGACACATGTTGATGTTGTATCTGAAATTGACTCGTGATAAAGGCTCACATGCATTCTCTCAATATCAATGGATCTATCATCAAGAGCTCACAAAAATTCGAAAAACATTAGCATCACTATGGGTTGGAGAACAAAGAGTGGCATAGTAAAACTTTGCAAAAGGTTACCGTTATTTTGAAGAAGAAGATTAATCAGATAAAACTCTCATCTAAGGTAAGCCTAGCTGATAAATTCTGAATGATTAGAATGTAAGATTTTTTCTTGAAGGTGGAATTTTAAGCCTATCATTGATTTCCCCTATACTCATAAGCTTTTGGATTTGCTAATGCATTAGAATTGGATCAACATTCCCGGCTTGGTGTTGTTATGCACGATCTAAACAAACAAATCTCTACCTAAATTTTGCTCATTAAAAGTGCTAGGCTAGAATAAATATCTGTATAAGAAACGAACTACTCATTTAATACTTTGAAAGTAATGGAAAATACAGATCTTCTTTTGATGTTTTGTGAGCACATGTGCTAACGGGTTTTCTTTCTACTAGTTTAATGAAACAAGAAGTGTTTGATAATTTCATTAACTCTCTAAGAATTTTTTCATTTCTTTATGAATCTTCAGCATGCTTGGTTGAAATTATGTTTTTATGTTCACGTGAAACTTATGGATAGGAGTAAGATCTCAACTAAATCATTAGACAAACAAGAGATGAATCGTTATGACACAAATTGAGTTTTTTGGAAAGAACACTCAACTACAGATAGAATAAATTTTGGTATATGGAAAGGACATTGGTAAAATCTTTCTCATGTTTTCTTTATTTAATGTCTGAGTTCTCTAAGAAAAGATTTTTACTTTCACTCTTTGCTAATGAAATTATGAGAGAAGAAACGAGTAGAGACTTTTATCCTTCATGTTGAAATAAACAAGTGATTATATTTTTCTATTTGACTTTAGTAAATCTCCTTACGGAAGAGAAGAACAAGGATTATTTTGTATCTTTTTTGTATATTTCTTCTCAAGTAATTGTGCTCACTTGACTATACAAATGAGATTAGAAAACTAAAATGATTAGATTATACAAAGGTCTAAGGGATTCTAGATGCACTATGGTTGCTTCCTAACTTAGCACTATTCAGCACTTACAGGGGTGCACACACAGTGCCAAGAAAGTCAATAGATTTGTGTTGTCCACAACAACATCAAAGCATATATATCGACCTTTTGTAGGATATATTCTATGCACAAACCAATGAATCGATCACAACTTAGGGTGTTATGGAATTCACATGATCCTGCGTCAAATGAGAAATATTTATTATATACCTTTACCAAAGGTGTTGTGTCTTGTAAACTTCAATTCATATAGATTTTCTCCATCAAGCCACGGTGCTGTAGTAGTCCGCTTCATCGCTCTTAGTAATCTTCAGGAGGGTCCACCTCGATTAGGTGCGTGACATAATTCTTCAACATAAATCATGGTTGGAGCCCTCACCAAACACATCTTCAGAATTAGCCATTGGAAGCGAAACCTCCCCTGAGCCACAATATTACCCTACCAATCATAATCAGAGAATTCTTTAGTGCTTCCCCATTCAAAATCAAGGAAGAGAAAACTTCCTTATTCCCCCTCCGTTCTCCATGCGACACCTCCTCTTTTTTGAATCCCCTCATGTGGCATAACCTTTTTTGCTAATGACCGCCTTTTTTCCTCCTTTAGGCATGTCTTTTGCCTGTTTTCCTCACGTATGATGCCATTTGTTTTTCTTTCTAAAGAAACAAAACAAAAACGTTCTCATAATATTTTATATTAGAGACCCAATGGATTATGCCCCTTCTCATGCTTGACATATAGTGCGATCATAGTGTTTCATAGGGTTACATCACAGATTTGTAACCGAAACAACACTTTATCATACATATTAATGAGAGCTATTGATGTAACAACATCTTCTTCTCATATGGTTTCAAATCTTTTGACTGCATCAGATGGAACAACATGTAAAGAGCTTCATCTCCCATATGCTCAACGGTAGTTGACGTGATAATGCCTTCATGGAGAAGCGATCTCCACAACATCCACCACCTCCAAACCTGTGTGGCCTCCAAACACACCACCACCAAGCTCTGTATCTGTTAGTCTATGAAAAATCCAAAGTATGAGCAAAATCATGTGCATGGGTATACAGAATCACTTGTGTCTATGCACGGCCATGTAATAGGCCCTATATATGCATACACTAAGTGCATAAAAACATAATGGTGCAATAAGAGAGGTATATGGCGTTCGATGATGAGGCTTCTTGCTCATTCTAAAGCTCAAATTTTCTTGATGTATTTACAACTTATTTAACGTGCATTTGGATGTGCATCTATCAATTTGAAAGCACATGTGCACTTACATTTTCAATCATGTGTATTCTAGGTGCAACCATTCTCAATGATGGTGCAAATCAGGAAGCAATTATTCTCCACCCATAGCTCTACTCTCAAATGCAATCACTCTTGACATCACTCTCAACTCCTTTCTTTTTCACTCACAACTCTTCTCAAATCAATTTTACATATCAGTTTTTTTGTGCTTATGAGAGTGCACCTATGGGAATTAGAAATACTCATGCTCTTTACATTTCATTTATGCATGTGTTAGGTGCATGAAGGGAAACAAGAGGGTGTGAAAAATCAAGGTATTATGGTATCTAAGCAAGGAAACTTTCAATACTCACAATTCCACTCTCTCACATATGCTATCTCTCTTCTTTATTCAGAACTACGCTCTCTCTAGTCTCTCAAAACTTGATTTATTAACTTTTGAATGGTGTTTATCTATTTATCTAATGTGCAGATGGACATGCTTCTATTGGTTAAAAAAAAACGTGCTTTCTACACATTTGTACATGCGTATTTGGTGTGCAATGCATCTCAAAAATGGGTGCAAAAAAAAAGATTTTGGCTAACAAGAGAACTAAGAAAAAAGACAAGGCTTTTTGATCTTCACTTCATTTCTCATTTCCATTGCCTTCCTTCGATCTTCTCTTGCATTAAAATACTAAACACGTGATCAGAAATATCAAATCAAAATATTCATGTGTACACATGCAATCCATGAAAGAACTTCAAAAAACCCATTTGCAATAAAACATAAACACACAATTCCAAAGCGGTTGCATCCTGTACAATCCATCAAAACTCTAGATCTTCAATTAGCTCCATATCAACACCTGTTCTCACAAACTCAGAAAACACATCAGTAGTATCATATTCAAAAATATTATTTGAAAAAAAAATAAATCATTTTCTTGAATACTGGATGCATTTTCTTTCTCAAAAAAAAAAATCAAAACATACTTATATTTACAAAATTTACTTTTGAATATTTGTTTTCATCCATCTCAAGAAAATCAAAACATAATTATTAAGTATTTACATATTTAAATTTACAAAATTTACGTTCACAGATCCTAGGGCTTCCTTCCCAATACATCCTCATGTCTAGGTTTTCTTTAAAAAAATTAGTTTAAACAATAACCATCTTTGAATCGCATCGATCAGAGTCACATTCATAAATATGGGAGATTTGTACACAAGCCACCTTATTTGCTTGTCTATCTCTTGGGCGCTTGTCTGGAATAT
Organism: Ceratopteris richardii; assembly: GCA_020310875.1. NCBI lineage: Eukaryota > Viridiplantae > Streptophyta > Polypodiopsida > Polypodiales > Pteridaceae > Ceratopteris > Ceratopteris richardii. The sequence continues at coordinate 88,467 of MU261437.1, forward strand.
ATAGCTCTTGGAAAATTTAGAAATCCAAGCATCGATTGCTTGGACATAGGCTTCTTCATTCATGGTTCTTCCGAGTTCATCATATCCGGAAGCAAAAAGATGTGTTTATGAAGCTCTCAAATTGAACATGTTTGTTTCATTATCTGAAGTTTCTTGCAGACATGTATTTTCTTCTATTTCATGTTTGAACTCATTTGAAGGACTCATCATGTTTGTTTCATTATTTGAAGTTTCTTGCAGACATGTATTTTCTTCTATTTCATGTTTGAACTCATTTGAACTCATTTGAAGGACTCATCATCTTTTTTTATATTCCCATCTTTATTAGAATGGGGTTCTTCAATTGAATCATTTGAATCCCATTCCAAATGGAAGTGTTCACCCAATTCAGACAATGTTCCATATTCCTCTTTGCAATCTTTAGTGAGACTGTTTCCTTCTACCCGAGTTCCAGAGATTATGAGATCTGCTTCTTTTCCCAATCTATCCAGGAACTCTGCATCACTATCTTTGTCATGATCCCAAACTAGTTCTCCTTCAATGCAAAGGAAATCCATATCTTCATAATCAAGAAAGCTCTCACCTTCAGTGTCACTAGAATCATGCAAAAGATTATGCTCGGTAGAAAATTCATCAAGATTTTTATTCTTCTCTAGATCAACCTCATCTCTCTCACCCCCTCCTACTTCCTGAGGAGTACTAGTGAGAATATCCTTTACTCGTGAAGAATCCGTGACCCGTGCCCCATCTTCCTCTTTATGGAAAGCCTTGACACCTGCTTCACTAACTTCTTCAAAACACAAGTCACTAAGACTCTTAACATCACTCAAGTTTGACTCATCATATGACACACTTGAATTTTCTTCCCAAACATCCTTTTGCTCTTCAATCAACTCAACCCCTTGCTCTTTCTCATCATATCTATTAATTTGATGCATGATACTAAAACCACATCATCAAACTCACTTTCTAATTTTTCATCATCTTTACTAGTCTCTTCATTTCTAGAAATGGAAATGATTTCTTCATGCAAGTCCTCACTCAACTCCTGTCTTATCTTCTCATCCTCGACTCTTGTATACTCTGAATCAACTCTCGATGGATGAAATTCATTAAGGGATACAAGGCTATCTCCATGTTCATTTTCTCTCTTCATAATCTCATTCAGATAAACTAAAAGTCTTGTAGTAGGCATTGGGAAACTTTGAGTATCCTCAGCTCTATCTTGTTCTACATATGACCTCCATCTCTTACGTCTCAAGAGCATTGCTATGGCCTTATGCACTCTACTCCATTCTTTGGTCAATCCTAAAGGCTCACTCAAGTCTTCTAACATGTCACCTAGCTCTAAGGCCATATCAGAGTCAACACTCTTAATGAAGAGCTCTACTTTCTTGTATTCCAAAGCATCTTGGTCATTATGGCTCAATTGATCAAATTGCTCTTCAAACTCTCAAAGTAGCTCGATCACCTCAAGGCCTTTATTTGGAGTAGCCACCCACTCTCTAAATTCATTTCGTGTGGGCATGGCCAAGTCCTATAGGTAACACTCTTCTCGAAGTAGATTATGAAATTCACTCCATGTGTGGGATCGCTCTTGAAGAGCATAAATGCTAGGTTTGACACTAGGCATTACCATCCTTGCAAATTCACTAAGCTTCATAGAAGCACTCACACCATAGAGGTCCATTTTAGTATCATAGATTTGCAAGAACTTGGTTCAATCTTGGCCATTAAAGAATCCACACTCTTTCGAGATTGCCTCTAGGGCTCTCATCACTCCATCACTATTTGTGGAAATCCTTTGGGATTCAGTCAATACTTGAAGTAAAGTGCTCAAGGTTCTTGGATCTAAGCCTAAAGCCTCCATCATGGTCAAATCTCAAAGTCTCAATCAAAGTCAGTACTCAATCTCTAAACCTCAAGTCTCTCACTCTAACGGTCAACTCAAGTCATCTCAAGCTCAACCTGTCAATACTCAATCTCTAAACCTCAAGTCTCTCACTCTAATGGTCAACTCAAGTCATCTCAAGCTCAACCTCAAAGTAATCTCAAAGTACACTCAAACTAAAAATCCATCCCGGTATGTGTTTCACGTTGGGTTCACTTGTGTGGTCGGGTTCACGCGCTTACAGGGGTGCACACAGAGTGCCAAGAAAGTCAATAGATTTGTGTTGTCCACAACAACTTCAAAGCATATATATCGACCTTTTGTAGGATATATTCTATGCACAAACCAATGAATCGATCACAACTTAGGGTGATATGGAATTCACATGATCCTGTGTCAAATCAGAGATATTCATTATATACCTTTACCAAAGGCGTTGTGTCTTGTTTTGTCATAGAATATATATATATATATATATATATATATATATATATATATATATATATATATATATATATATATATATATATATATATATATATATATATATATATATATATATATATATATATATTATAAGCATAACAGTAACATAAGGGAAAAACTTGAGCAACATTGAACATTCGTTCTTAAAAGTCCATGCCGTTATTGATCGTTCTCATAATCTAGATATATAAACACAATGCATTCATTAATACAACACATACTATAAGAATTTACAATGTTTCAATATGTAAGGTCACGATCAAAACATTCTCATCTAGCAAATATAATGCGGTAATTTGTGTATGAATCTATATGAGTTTGCATAGAACTTTATATCCCATGAAGCAGATACGCTAACATAACCAAGCTTGGACTCGGATTGATCACAAGCTACAAGATAATAATTCTCCTCATTGCTTAAAACACAAGTTCATTTATGTGCATACCAACCCAAGACTTGCATCATCACATAGTCTTGAATATCTCATAACAAAATACTATACATGACTCGTTTGTATATGAACTAGCATCAATTTAACCACAGATTCTTTGCATAGGCATTACATCATTGTAACAACATCAATGTTTCATACATATTGCCAACTCTTCGCCAATTCTGACATTAATGTTAACTAATACAAATCTACTTTGTGCACTTTATTATATGTAGACATCATAGTTATGTTGTCTGTATATATCACATTCAAGATAGAGAAAGTCTGCATATTAAGCAAGTCACTTCTCATTCAGAATCCATACGCTTTCCTGTTGTAACTCATGAGTGTTACATTTTCTTTATCAATCCACTATTCACACATACAATAGCTTATGATTTAAGATTAACATATATTCTGTGACAGTCCAAGCCTCTGCATATATCGAAATGCTACTCCACTCTTTCCACAATACTTATTTTACCATTCTTCTATCACGTTATGATAGAATCCTTCATATAAATTAATCAACAAAATATTCATACACCATCTGAGTACTCACAGCCTGGAGCAGCCCTATACTTTTAATGTTTCCAACATGGTAGTTAGCATACGATGTCTGCAATCACTTTAGTAAGTGTTGATGTCAACCTGCATATATATTTATAACCATCATTTAAATATATTGAATAAGAAAGAGGCATCATGACGGTTTCAGCAACATCCATTCAAGTCATGTGCAACCTTATACAATCATACTCACATGACCACCTGTATATAATATTCCCGTGTATTTATGTTTCCTACAAATACACTTGTTGAGTCATATCAATATATAAATATACCACATCAAATTATACAGGTTTTAGCAATGTGAAATCTTGTATATTTCACACGTCCTGTATCTATCATTCAAGTATCTTAAAACAACTTGTCACATCAAGATGTGTCATATGCATTGATCATTACTTTCTTTATGTGTACATCATGAAGTAATGTCATACAAACATATAAGCAATATCGTATATTTTATGACAGTCAACATGTGCATGTATATGCAGAACTTATAACCTGATTTTGTTTTCACTTTTCCCTTAGACTTGCTCCTGTATCATATACCGGATCACTTTCTCTACAACATGCTCCTTGTAAACTTCAATTCATATAGATTTTCTCCATCAACAAAAATAAACAAACGTTTCTTGAAATCACTTACGCAAGATTCTCCAACAATTACACAGAGAGAATATAATAATAGTAGATTTCTATTTCTTCAAAGCAATACAAAGTAACAAGAAGAGACTCGCGGCAGATATACAGGGTATGCCGTCTCTTCAATATGCATTCACAAAATCATCCTCAAAAGGCCTTATGGGAAGCCATGTGCTGTAGTAGTCCGCTTCATCGCTCTTAGTAATCTTCAGGAGGGTCCACCTCGATTAGGTGCGCGACATAATTCTTGAGCATAAATCATGGCTGGAGCCCTCAGCAAACACATCTTCAGAATCAGCCATTAAAAGCGAAACCTCCCCTAAGCCACAGTATTACCCTATCAATCATAATCAGAGAATTCTCGAGTGCTTTCCCCTTCAAAACTGAGGAAGAGAAAGCTTCCTTATTCTCCCTCCGTTCTCCACGCGACACCTCCTCTTTTTTGAATCCCCTCATATGGCATAACCTTTTTCGCTAATGACCACCTTTTTTCCGCCTTTAGGCCTGTCTTTTGCCTGTTTTCCTCACGTATGATGCCATTTGTTTTTCTTTCTAAAGAAACAAAACAGAAATGTTCTGATAATATTTTTATTAAAGAGACCCAATGGATTATACCCCTTCTCATGCTTGACATATAGTGCGATCATAGTGTTTCATAGGGTTACATCATAGATTTGTAACTGAAAGAACATTTTATCATACATATTAATGAGAGCTATTGATGTAACAACAACTTCTTCTCATATGGTTTCAAATCTTTTGACTGCATTAGATGGAACAAAATGTAAAGAGCTTCATCTCCCATATGCTCAATGTTAGTCGATGTGATAATGCCTTCATGGAGAAGCGATCCCCATGACATCCAACCCCTACAAACTTGTGTGGCCTCTGGACACACCACCACCAAGCTCTGTATCTGTTAGTCTATGAAAAATCCAAAGTATGAGTAACATCAAGTGCACGGGTATACAAAATCACTTGTGTCTATGCACGGCCATGTAATAGGCCCTATATATGTTTACACTAAGTGCATAAAAAACATAATGGTGCAATAAGAGAGGTATTTGGCTTTCGATGATGAGGCTTCTTGCTCATTCTAAAGCATGCATACTCTAGGTGCAATCATTCTCAATGATGGTGCAAATCAGGAAGCAATTATTCTCCACTCATAGCTCTACTCTCAAATGCAATCACTCTTGACATCACTCTCAACTCCTTTCTTTTTCACTCACAACTCTTCTCAAATCAGTTTTACATATCAGTTTTATTGTGCAAATGAGAGTGCACCTATGGGAATTAGAAATACTCATGCTCTTTACATTTCATTTATGCATGTGTTAGGTGCATGAAGGGAAACAAGATGGTGCAAAAAATCAAGGCTTTATGGTATCTAAGCAAGGAAACTCTCAATACTCACAATTCCACTCTCTCACATATGCAATCTCTCTTCTTTATTCAGAACTACGCTCTTTCTAGTCTCTCAAAACTTGATTTATTAACTTTTCAATGATGTTTACCTATTTATCTAATGTGCAGATGGACATGCTTCTATTGGTTAAAAAAAAAATGTGCTTTCTACACACTTTTACATGCGTATTTGGTGTGCAATGCATCTCAAAAATGGGTGCCAAAAAAGATTTTGGCTAACAAGAGAACTAAGAAAAAAGACAAGGCTTTCTGATCTTAACTTCATTTCCCATTTCCATTGCCTTCCTTCGATCTTCTCTTGTATCCTCCATTCTTTCATTTCTCTCTTCTATTTTCTTTGTCTCTTCCATTCTTTCTTCTATCCTTTTTCTCTTTCCCTCTTCTCTTTCTTCAATTTTTCTTTTCTTTCCATTCTTCTCTTCTCTCTTTTCTTCCTCCATTTCCTCTTCAATTTTCCTTCTCTATTTCTTTCTTTGTTTATTCTTTTCTTACCCTCCATTCCTTCTTTTTTTCTATGTGTTTCCCTTGTCTTTTAAATTTCTTTTTCCTTATTTTTCATTCTTTCCCTTCTTTATTTCTTCTACCTTTTTCTCTTTATTTTCCTTTCTTTGTTTGTTTTTATTTCTTTTTCTTTATTTATTTTTCATTTTTCATTTTCCTTCTTTATTTTATCGGCTCCTGCTCTCTCTCTCTCTCTCTCTCTCTCTCTCTCTCTCTCTCTCTCTCTCTCTCTTTTGACTTTTCTTGTGCACGCAATAGTCCTACCATTCTCTCTATCAGCCAACGCCGCCATGTCGGATCCTTGATCTCTCTCTCTCTCTCTCTCTCTCTCTCTCTCTCTGTAATAAGCCCCTTCCATAGTCGATAGTATCCATGCTGAAAATGAATTTCAAATAGCCTTGTATTGAATACCATGTGATTGCATGTTGGGTTAGGATAGGTTTTCTCATGAAGTGATGGCAACTCAATCCATAAAACAATTGCAAAGCTCGTACTCATTCTCTATGTGAGTATGCATATGAACACTTGTATGTGTTACTTAATGTCTGTATGTAATCAATAGTTGAGTATGTATGAATGTGTGGAAGTGCGTGTGGATGTGAGCTTAAGTGAGCACATTCATGTGGGTTCATATGAGTGTGAACGGATGTGCACATATCTGCATTCATGTTAGCATAACTCATGTGATCTTACCTATGTGTGTTAACACAAGTTTGAATGCATAGTGTGAAACCAATGAATATGAAAGCAAAAGAAAGAAAGTAAGACAAAACGTAAAACTAAAACAATGAGAGATCCAAAAATAGCGAATTGTTTAAACATAGAAGAAAACACATGATTAGTGTATTCCTTTATCGCGCATGGCGGCGAAAGAGAGAGAAAAAGATTGGTTTTGAGGAATCCACCAACTATGTTTTCTGTGGATGCATGGAGTTGAGGCTATCCACCGGTTGTAAGTAGAAAAGGTGCACGCATACGCTAGAGTAAAAAGTACTCTGCATGTTCAATGCTCTGCAAAATTTCACCATAGCTCCCAGATCAGATATGTCCAATCTACCATGTCGAAAACTGTGTTGTGCTTCAACGAGAACAGTGTAGCAATGAGATAAGTCACATCCTTCCATGCTTTAAGGAAAATTTATGTCTGCCATGTGATGTGCTTCTCTGATTGTTTGGAGTATCTTATCATATGTGCCTGTTCTTGTATCTCCAGATTTTTCTTATTTCGAGCATATGTATGTTCGTATGTTTTCAGATATGCTGCTGATGATTTAACTATTGAAAAGAGGAATTAAATGCATGGAATACAGATATAGAAGGCTTTAGCCTATGAGTTTAATCATTCTGCAAGCGGAGAAGGAGATTCACTATATCAATTGATTTGGCATTGACTTAAAATATGCTTTAAGTGAAAATCATTGTGAGCATGACGTGGTGGATTTGATCCCCATGATCAGTAGCCAAAGAGGCAATGTTTTATAACTTCAAAATTTAAGCACGCAGAGAGTTTTATTTTATTTTTGAACAAGTGAAGTTTCTCATGCTATAATGTTATATTTGTATGATTGTGCAAATTCACAATGTGACATAAAAGGATATACATGACGGTAAACAGGCATTGGTACTCGTTTTTATGGATCTAGTTAGATAAATAAAGGAGCTTAGAGCTACCTCTCGTTATAGACATGGTAGTTATTACTATGATGGCACAGACAACTAATTATGGTTGTTTTTTTTCTTCTTAAATTTATATGTAAGGATTAACTATTTGGCTTGTAAGATTGACATTGCAGGCATTGAATTTGATGGAATGAAGGTTTCTTGGCATCACACTTGAGGTGCTATCTCAAGACCTTGAAAGTGAAGATGAACTGAATAGGAAAGGTGATGGATGACAAAGAAAAAGATGCCGAGATACAGGTTAAAGAAGTTAACTTGCAGGAATTATCTATAAGACATTAATGACATCTAGAAGAATGAGAATGAGATTGAGATTGCCACTACGGTTGCCAATATTTCATTGTGTAATCCAGATCATGCTAATGATCTTGTAATCATGAGATTGAGAGTGTGAATAAGAATGAGAATGAGAGTGAGAATGAGAAGTGCTCGGGGATGGTCGGGTGGTCGAGCCTTCATCTAGAGGCTATTGATTGTCTATCGAATGGTAAATCTTACATTCAGAAGATAAGTTTGATCTCTGATATATTTTTATACTTATTGATTTCAATTGAAAATATGTGTTTTATTTATGTTGCGCATAGTTGATTCTATCTTGTGTATACCCGCATGATTGATTTCCCATGAGATTTCGGAGGAGTATTACAAGTGGTATCAGAGCGGAATAGATCCAAGGAAACGATGCAAAGTGAGGTGCACTTCATGCATTTATACACAACAAAGATAAGGAGCATCACAACCAAGGGATCTCACCTCAGAGAGTTTTTCTTCTTCATCATCATCATCTTCTTTTCTTTTTTATGATTTTGGGGAAGTCTATTTTGTGTGGAATTTCAGGAAGAAAAAGAAATTTCAGGTGTGCTTATCATCAAAGAGTGACACAAATATAGAAAAGGATGAGGAGGAGACTCTGAAGGATATCGTGGGTGGTGCAACAGCTGAAGTTGTTTGCTATTGCTGACAGATGAGTATTTTTTTTTTCGAAATTGATGCGAACGGGATTTTCAATGTACCAAAATGACCTTTTGCTTTTAAAGATATTTTTATCGTTTTATATATTTATAAATGAGTGTCACAGTGAGGGTTGAATTAATCAACTTTCATTTCCACATATTATCGAAATGTGGAAAATATATAGAGGATAGAAGCGGAAAATATACAGAGGACAGAACCACTTTTTTGTGAGACAATGCTAAGAGTGGTATAATTTTGATGCATTATAGGAAACATAAAAAGATCATTACAGTTAAATCATAACGTTGATATTTTGTTATATAGATAATCCGTAGAGTAAGAGCAACATCATGCAAATATAGGTGTGCAAAATTAAGTTTTATTGTAACGGTCAATCACGAGTGCCCTGCCACAAATTCAATATAATAATGAATGATGAATAGAGGAAGTGGACATGCTACTTTCAAGTATATCAGGTATTAAAAGAAATTATTTAGGTCGATCATTTACTTGCATTACATGTGCCATAACCATGAGCTTCGTCTAAGGCACTAATCCTATGTACTATGTCTTATCAGCATTTACTCTCTATTAACCTTAACATGTTGGATTATGATACACAGGGCAGATACATGTAGTTATTGAATTCCTTTAGGAGAATGGAAGTATAATGTGACAATAGGCCCTGCTATGCAGATGATGGAATCTATAACATGTGATGAAGATTTTTGCGATCATCGATTGTAGATTAGATAGAAACAGTGTTGCATAGATGAGCATAGGCCTGTTGGGCATTCTTTATGAAGGATATATCATTATTAAAGCTCGGTGAATTAGGGTCATATGGTATACTTAACAAAGTGTTGAGTATTTCAAAGGGTCAGATCTTAATTAACAAATTCCTTGTTTGTGAGTTAACAAATCATCAACAAAGATGGGAACCAACAAAGAGCTTCCAACAGAGGGACGCTTGGAAACAAATACATAGAGGAGAGATGGTAGTGCATGAATATGTGAGACAAGATTACGTCAGTCAAGATTGCATCAAGACATGGAATTTTGTTTTGTTAACTTCATAAGTATATAGAAGAGAATGTGGTGTTGAATGTACATGAGACAAAAGCTATGCATCGTATTTATACTATTATCCACTCTAACAATCCAAATATATAATTCAAGGAAAGACCGCAACCCGGATAGCAGATCGTCAGACTTGTCTAGTATTACATGCTGATTTAATAGTGTTTGTATTTTGTATGTTGCAGCTATTGCTTTGTCTTAATTATGTGATGGTATTGGATGTCAAGAGAAAGTACAAGACGCTCTTCACTTTTAGCTATAACGCAACGTGAGTTAGTGGATGAACATTTATAACAACATAAAAACTCATTCTGTTTTTTATTTTTTTGTTTTTTTTTTACCTTTTTTGAGAGATGTAGATTCTTTTTTTTTGCTTGATGATCATCCATATCATTAAACGAGCTTGTATGAGTTTCCTATGTCATTGAAGTGATCAAGTCAAGTTTCTTTAATACTACTTATTATTATAAGATTGGATTGGAGATGGCTTCTAATAAAGCTTAATTTATATCATGTGGGTTAGCACGCGTTCTTCAAACTCTGAGGACAGAGTTTATACAAAAGGGGGGAAGAATGTAATAAGCCCCTTCCATAGTCGATAGTATCCATGCTGAAAATGAATTTTAAATAGCCTTGTATTGAATACCATGTGATTGCATGTTGGGTTAGGATAGGTTTTCTCATGAAGTGAGGGCAACTCAATCCATAAAACAATTGCAAAGCTCGTGCTCATGCTCTATGTGAGTATGCATATGAACACCTGTATGTGTTACTTAATGTCTGTATGTAATCAATAGTTGAGTATGTATGAATGTGTGGAAGTGCATGTGGATGTGAGATTAAGTGAGCGCATTCATGTGGGTTCATATGAGTGTGAACGGATGTGCACATATATGCATTCATGTTAGCATAACTCATGTGATCTCACCTATGTGTGTTAACACAAGTTTGAATGCATAGTGTGAAACCAATGATTATGAAAGCAAAAGAAAGAAAGTAAGACAAAACGTAAAACTAAAACAATGAGAGATCCAAAAATAGCGAATTGTTTAAACGTAGAAGAAAACGCATGATTAGTGTATTACTTTATCGCGCATGGCGGCGAAAGAGAGAGAAAAAGATTGGTTTTGAGGAATCCACCAACTATGTTTTCTGTGGATGCATGGAGTTGAGGCTATCCACCGGTTGTAACTAGAAAAGGTGCACGCATACGCTAGAGTAAAAAGTACTCTGCATGTTCAATGCTCTGCAAAATTTCACCATAGCTCCCAGATCGGATATGTCCAATCTACCATGTCGAAAACTGTGTTGTGCTTCAACGACAACAGTGTAGCAATGAGATAAGTCACATCCTTCCATGCTTTAAGGAAAATTTATGTCTGCCATGTGATGTGCTTCTTTGACTGTTTGGAGTATCTTATCATATGTGCCTGTTCTTGTATCTCCAGATTTTGCTTATTTCGAGCATATGTATGTTCGTATGTTTTCAGATATGCTTTTTTTACGACCCAACCCTATTGAGGTCTGCATAATCCATTAGCCGAGATGACTCTATAGGAATAAGGTAATTGTTATAGATATTAAAGATGTTAGAGAAGCGCGTGTGTGAGCTGATGATTTAACTATTGAAAAGAGGAATTAAATGCATGGAATACAGATATAGAAGGCTTTAGCCTATGAGTTTAATCATTCTGCAAACGGAGAAGGAGATTCACGATATCAATTGATTTGGCATTCACTTAAAATATGCTTTAAGTGAAAATCATTGTGAGCATGACGTGGTGGACTTGATCCCCATGATCAGTAGCCAAAGAGGCAATGTTTTATAAGTTCGAAATTTAAGCACGCAGAGAGTTTTATTTTATTTCTGAACAAGTGAAGTTTCTCATGCTATAATGTTATATTTGTATGATTGTGCAAATTCACAATGTGACTTAAAAGGATATACATGACGTTAAACAGGCATTGGTAGTCGTTTTTATGGATCTAGTTAGATATATAAAGGAGCTTAGAGCTACCTCTCATTATAGACATGGTAGTTATTAATATGATGGCACAGACAACTAATTATGGTTGTTTTTTTTTCTTCTTAAATTTATATGTAAGGATTAACTATTTGGCTTGTAAGATTGACATTGCAGGCATTGAATTTGATGGAATGAAGGTTGCTTGGCATCACACTTGAGGTGCTATCTCAAGAGCTTGAAAGTGAAGATGAACTGAAAAGAAAAGGTGATGGATAACAAAGAAAAAGATGTCGAGATACACGTTAAAGAAGTTAACTTGCGGGAATTATCCATAAGACATCAATGACATCTAGAAGAATGAGAATGAGATTGAGATTGAGATTGAGATTGCGACTACGGTTGCCAATATTTCATTGTGTAATCCAGATCATGCTAATGATCTTGTAATCATGAGATTGAGAGAGTGAATGAGAATGAGAATGAGAGTGAGAATGAGAAGTGCTCGGGGGTGCTCGGGTGGTCGAGCCTTCATCTAGAGGCTATTGATTGTCTATCGAATGGTAAATCTTACATTCACAAGATAAGCTTAATCTCTGATATATTTTTATACTTATTGATTCGCAATTGAAAATATGTGTTTTATTTATGTTGCGCATAGTTGATTCTATCTTGTGTTTATCCGCATGATTGATTTCCCATGAGATTTCGGAGGAGTATTGCACACTCTCTCTCTCTCTCTCTCTCTCTCTCTTCTGACACACAGCATGAGAGTCCCCTCTCTCTATCTAAATCCAGCTATGCCAGGCCATTGACAACACCAACCGTTATGAATCTCTCTCTCTCTTTCTTGATCCACACAGCCCTTCAATGCTCCGCATTACTTCCCTATAAAGGAATCCTCTAGACACCATCCAATCTTCCCGTGAAGATCCATGGCCAACTCAATCCATAAAACAATTGCAAAGCTCGTGCTCATGCTCTATGTGAGTATGCATATGAACACCTGTATGTGTTACTTAATGTCTGTATGTAATCAATAGTTGAGTATGTATGAATGTGTGGAAGTGCATGTGGATGTAAGCTTAAGTGAGCGCATTCATGTGGGTTCATATGAGTGTGAACGGATGTGCACATATATGCATTCATGTTAGCATAACTCATGTGATCTCACCTATGTGTGTTAACACAAGTTTGAATGCATAGTGTGAAACCAATGAATATGAAAGCAAAAGAAAGAAAGTAAGACAAAACGTAAAACTAAAACAATGAGAGATCCAAAAATAGCGAATTGTTTAAACGTAGAAGAAAACGCATGATTAGTGTATTCCTTTATCGCGCATGGCGGCGAAAGAGAGAGAAAAAGATTGGTTTTGAGGAATCCACCAATTATGTTTTCTGTGGATGCATGGAGTTGAGGCTATCCACCGGTTGTAACTAGAAAAGGTGCACGCATACGCTAGAGTAAAAAGTACTCTGCATGTTCAATGCTCTGCAAAATTTCACCATAGCTCCCAGATCGGATATGTCCAATCTACCATGTCGAAAACTGTGTTGTGCTTCAACGACAACAGTGTAGCAATGAGATAAGTCACATCCTTCCATGCTTTAAGGAAAATTTATGTCTGCCATGTGATGTGCTTCTTTGACTGTTTGGAGTATCTTATCATATGTGCCTGTTCTTGTATCTCCAGATTTTGCTTATTTCGAGCATATGTATGTTCGTATGTTTTCAGATATGCTTTTTTTACGACCCAACCCTATTGAGGTCTGCATAATCCATTAGCCGAGATGACTCTATAGGAATAAGGTAATTGTTATAGATATTAAAGATGTTAGAGAAGCGCGTGTGTGAGCTGATGATTTAACTATTGAAAAGAGGAATTAAATGCATGGAATACAGATATAGAATGATGATTTAACTATTGAAAAGAGGAATTAAATGCATGGAATACAGATATAGAAGGCTTTAGCCTATGAGTTTAATCATTCTGCAAACGGAGAAGGAGATTCACGATATCAATTGATTTGGCATTCACTTAAAATATGCTTTAAGTGAAAATCATTGTGAGCATGACGTGGTGGACTTGATCCCCATGATCAGTAGCCAAAGAGGCAATGTTTTATAAGTTCGAAATTTAAGCACGCAGAGAGTTTTATTTTATTTCTGAACAAGTGAAGTTTCTCATGCTATAATGTTATATTTGTATGATTGTGCAAATTCACAATGTGACTTAAAAGGATATACATGACGTTAAACAGGCATTGGTAGTCGTTTTATGGATCTAGTTAGATATATAAAGGAGCTTAGAGCTACCTCTCATTATAGACATGGTAGTTATTAATATGATGGCACAGACAACTAATTATGGTTGTTTTTTTTTCTTCTTAAATTTATATGTAAGGATTAACTATTTGGCTTGTAAGATTGACATTGCAGGCATTGAATTTGATGGAATGAAGGTTGCTTGGCATCACACTTGAGGTGCTATCTCAAGAGCTTGAAAGTGAAGATGAACTGAAAAGAAAAGGTGATGGATAACAAAGAAAAAGATGTCGAGATACACGTTAAAGAAGTTAACTTGCGGGAATTATCCATAAGACATCAATGACATCTAGAAGAATGAGAATGATATTGAGATTGAGATTGAGATTGCGACTACGGTTGCCAATATTTCATTGTGTAATCCAGATCATGCTAATGATCTTGTAATCATGAGATTGAGAGTGTGAATGAGAATGAGAATGAGAGTGAGAATGAGAAGTGCTCGGGGGTGCTCGGGTGGTCGAGCCTTCATCTAGAGGCTATTGATTGTCTATCGAATGGTAAATCTTACATTCACAAGATAAGTTTAATCTCTGATATATTTTTATACTTATTGATTCGCAATTGAAAATATGTGTTTTATTTATGTTGCGCATAGTTGATTCTATCTTGTGTTTATCCGCATGATTGATTTCCCATGAGATTTCGGAGGAGTATTGCACTCTCTCTCTCTCTCTCTCTCTCTCTCTCTCTTCTGACACACAGCATGAGAGTCCCCTCTCTCTATCTAAATCCAGCTATGCCAGGCCATTGACAACACCAACCGTTATGAATCTCTCTCTCTCTTTCTTGATCCACACAGCCCTTCAATGCTCCGCATTACTTCCCTATAAAGGAATCCTCTAGACACCATCCAATCTTCCCGTGAAGATCCATGGCCAACTCAATCCATAAAACAATTGCAAAGCTCGTGCTCATGCTCTATGTGAGTATGCATATGAACACCTGTATGTGTTACTTAATGTCTGTATGTAATCAATAGTTGAGTATGTATGAATGTGTGGAAGTGCATGTGGATGTGAGCTTAAGTGAGCGCATTCATGTGGGTTCATATGAGTGTGAACGGATGTGCACATATATGCATTCATGTTAGCATAACTCATGTGATCTCACCTATGTGTGTTAACACAAGTTTGAATGCATAGTGTGAAACCAATGAATATGAAAGCAAAAGAAAGAAAGTAAGACAAAACGTAAAACTAAAACAATGAGAGATCCAAAAAATAGCGAATTGTTTAAACGTAGAAGAAAACGCATGATTAGTGTATTCCTTTATCGCGCATGGCGGCGAAAGAGAGAGAAAAAGATTGGTTTTGAGGAATCCACCAACTATGTTTTCTGTGGATGCATGGAGTTGAGGCTATCCACCGGTTGTAACTAGAAAAGGTGCACGCATACGCTAGAGTAAAAAGTACTCTGCATGTTCAATGCTCTGCAAAATTTCACCATAGCTCCCAGATCGGATATGTCCAATCTACCATGTCGAAAACTGTGTTGTGCTTCAACGACAACAGTGTAGCAATGAGATAAGTCACATCCTTCCATGCTTTAAGGAAAATTTATGTCTGCCATGTGATGTGCTTCTTTGACTGTTTGGAGTATCTTATCATATGTGCCTGTTCTTGTATCTCCAGATTTTGCTTATTTCGAGCATATGTATGTTCGTATGTTTTCAGATATGCTTTTTTTACGACCCAACCCTATTGAGGTCTGCATAATCCATTAGCCGAGATGACTCTATAGGAATAAGGTAATTGTTATAGATATTAAAGATGTTAGAGAAGCGCGTGTGTGAGCTGATGATTTAACTATTGAAAAGAGGAATTAAATGCATGGAATACAGATATAGAAGGCTTTAGCCTATGAGTTTAATCATTCTGCAAACGGAGAAGGAGATTCACGATATCAATTGATTTGGCATTCACTTAAAATATGCTTTAAGTGAAAATCATTGTGAGCATGACGTGGTGGACTTGATCCCCATGATCAGTAGCCAAAGAGGCAATGTTTTATAAGTTCGAAATTTAAGCACGCAGAGAGTTTTATTTTATTTCTGAACAAGTGAAGTTTCTCATGCTATAATGTTATATTTGTATGATTGTGCAAATTCACAATGTGACTTAAAAGGATATACATGACGTTAAACAGGCATTGGTAGTCGTTTTTAAGGATCTAGTTAGATATATAAAGGAGCTTAGAGCTACCTCTCATTATAGACATGGTAGTTATTAATATGATGGCACAGACAACTAATTATGGTTGTTTTTTTTTTCTTCTTAAATTTATATGTAAGGATTAACTATTTGGCTTGTAAGATTGACATTGCAGGCATTGAATTTGATGGAATGAAGGTTGCTTGGCATCACACTTGAGGTGCTATCTCAAGAGCTTGAAAGTGAAGATGAACTGAAAAGAAAAGGTGATGGATAACAAAGAAAAAGATGTCGAGATACACGTTAAAGAAGTTAACTTGCGGGAATTATCCATAAGACATCAATGACATCTAGAAGAATGAGAATGATATTGAGATTGAGATTGAGATTGCGACTACGGTTGCCAATATTTCATTGTGTAATCCAGATCATGCTAATGATCTTGTAATCATGAGATTGAGAGTGTGAATGAGAATGAGAATGAGAGTGAGAATGAGAAGTGCTCGGGGGTGCTCGGGTGGTCGAGCCTTCATCTAGAGGCTATTGATTGTCTATCGAATGGTAAATCTTACATTCACAAGATAAGTTTAATCTCTGATATATTTTTATACTTATTGATTCGCAATTGAAAATATGTGTTTTATTTATGTTGCGCATAGTTGATTCTATCTTGTGTTTATCCGCATGATTGATTTCCCATGAGATTTCGGAGGAGTATTGCACTCTCTCTCTCTCTCTCTCTCTCTCTCTCTCTCTCTCTCTCTTCTGACACACAGCATGAGAGTCCCCTCTCTCTATCTAAATCCAGCTATGCCAGGCCATTGACAACACCAACCGTTATGAATCTCTCTCTCTCTTTCTTGATCCACACAGCCCTTCAATGCTCCGCATTACTTCCCTATAAAGGAATCCTCTAGACACCATCCAATCTGCCCGTGAAGATCCATGGCCAACTCAATCCATAAAACAATTGCAAAGCTCGTGCTCATGCTCTATGTGAGTATGCATATGAACACCTGTATGTGTTACTTAATGTCTGTATGTAATCAATAGTTGAGTATGTATGAATGTGTGGAAGTGCATGTGGATGTGAGCTTAAGTGAGCGCATTCATGTGGGTTCATATGAGTGTGAACGGATGTGCACATATATGCATTCATGTTAGCATAACTCATGTGATCTCACCTATGTGTGTTAACACAAGTTTGAATGCATAGTGTGAAACCAATGAATATGAAAGCAAAAGAAAGAAAGTAAGACAAAACGTAAAACTAAAACAATGAGAGATCCAAAAATAGCGAATTGTTTAAACGTAGAAGAAAACGCATGATTAGTGTATTCCTTTATCGCGCATGGCGGCGAAAGAGAGAGAAAAAGATTGGTTTTGAGGAATCCACCAACTATGTTTTCTGTGGATGCATGGAGTTGAGGCTATCCACCGGTTGTAACTAGAAAAGGTGCACGCATACGCTAGAGTAAAAAGTACTCTGCATGTTCAATGCTCTGCAAAATTTCACCATAGCTCCCAGATCGGATATGTCCAATCTACCATGTCGAAACTGTGTTGTGCTTCAACGACAACAGTGTAGCAATGAGATAAGTCACATCCTTCCATGCTTTAAGGAAAATTTATGTATGCCATGTGATGTGCTTCTTTGACTGTTTGGAGTATCTTATCATATGTGCCTGTTCTTGTATCTCCAGATTTTGGTTATTTCGAGCATATGTATGTTCGTATGTTTTCAGATATGCTTTCTTTACGACCCAACCCTATTGAGGTCTGCATAATCCATTAGCCGAGATGACTCTATAGGAATAAGGTATTGTTATAGATATTAAAGATGTTAGAGAAGCGCGTGTGTGAGCTGATGATTTAACTATTGAAAAGAGGAATTAAATGCATGGAATACAGATATAGAAGGCTTTAGCCTATGAGTTTAATCATTCTGCAAACGGAGAAGGAGATTCACGATATCAATTGATTTGGCATTCACTTAAAATATGCCTTTAAGTGAAAATCATTGTGAGCATGACGTGGTGGACTTGATCCCCATGATCAGTAGCCAAAGAGGCAATGTTTTATAAGTTCGAAATTTAAGCACGCAGAGAGTTTTTAT
>MU261438.1:20000-55000 GCA_020310875.1 Ceratopteris richardii
AACAGTTGATTTCTACTGATGAGGTTATACCAGATAGCTCACTTCTACAGACCGTTCTGAATGGTCTCCCTAATTCATATCAGAGTTTTGCTTCTACTCTTCGGTTGATGATGAAAGGCAATCCAAATGCCTTATCATTTGAGGAGTTAGTCTCTGCTCTGTTGCAAGAAGATCAGTCCACGTAGAACAGGTCCATTATGCGAGTTGCAGATCAAGCTTTCTTGGCTAGTCACAAGGGCAAAGGAAAATGGAGCTCTTCAACTAGTAAGCAGAAATCTGCAAATTCTGCATATTCGAAGAAGGAAGATAAAGATGAGAAGAAATCAGAAAAGCAAAAATTGCTTTGTAAATACTGTAAAGGGAATGATCATATCATAAAGAACTATCCAAAACTGGCTGCTAAAGAGGCAAAGAAGAAAGAGGCTGGAATGGTTGTTGTAGAGGCCTCTACACCAAAAATAAAGTCTGCTAATCTTGTGCAGGAAGAAGAATGGGCGTTTACTACTGTTTGCAGTTTTGACCCATCTTCTCATGAGTAGTGCATGTCTGCAGTAGACTCAAATTTGTTTGGTATTTTGAAAATGGGGTGACCAAACATATTACCTCACAGCGCAGTTTCTTCTCTTCACTCGAGCCTGCCCCTACAGGGAATACTGTTACATGCGCCAACAACTCCTCTTATCCTGTTATGGGAGTTGGTAAGATCATTTTGACTACTGTTGATGGTAGTTCTTTCACTTTGTTAGAAGCTTTATTTGTGTCAGGGATCAAGAAGAACCTGTTATCAGTTTTTGCATTATCCAAGATTGGCTTGGTTGTGAAATTTTTTGATGACACGTGTACAGTTCATGATTTGTCAAATGGCGATGTGATTATTGCTTCTGGCATTTTATGTCATGGGTTGTATAAGCTCATAGACTATGAAAGATCTGTAAATGATTTGGCATGTGCAGTAAATGATTCTCACGCTATCTCAGATGCAAAGCTTTGGCATGCACGCTTTGGTCATCTGAAATTTGCTAGTTTGCTACGCCTGTAGAAATCTAAAATAGTGTCCTCTTTGCCCAAACTTGAGGCACCTAGAAAACATGTTTGTGAAGGTTGTAGTTTGGGCAAAATGCAGTGTTCATCCTTTCCAAAAGATGGTTCAGTTCGGGCTACTCAGAAGTTGCAGCTTGTAGATAGTGATGTTTGTGGTCCTATGCAGACACCTTCTTTTGGGAATTATCTTTACTTCGTGACTTTCATCGATGATTTTTCCAGGCATGCATGGGTATATCCATTGAAGGCAAAGTCCGCAGTGTTCATGTGCTTCAAACTGTTTTTGGTTTTGGCTAAAAATCTGTCAGCATGTAAAATGGGCACCCTCCGTTCTAATCGAGGGGGGGAATATATGTCTTCTGATTTTAATGCATTTCTGGTTGAACATGGGATAAAACACAAGTATATAGTGCCATATACAGCTTAATAGAATGGAGTTGCTAAACGAAAGAACAGGTCACTCATGGAGATGGCAAGGTGTATGGTCAAAAGTCAGGCTTTACCACATAGTTTCTGGCTTGAGGCTGTCATGTGTGCAACATATGTACTGAACAGGTGTCCCACTAAAGCGTTTTAGTATATCACTCCATATGAGGCTTGGCATGATTGCAAGCCATCTGTTGCTCATCTGTGTGTTTTTGGTTGTTTGGCATATGCATTAGTGCCTGAACAACATCGCAAAAAATTGGATGATAAAGTAGTAAAATGTATTTTTGTTGGGTATAGTTCTGAAATTAAAGGCTATCGTTTGTATCATCCATAGACTAAATGCATTCTGGTTAGCGGTGATGTTGTTTTTGTGGAAGATGTTATTCAGCCATTGCTTTCATGTACTAAGGAGACATCTGTTAGCTCCAAAGACATGTCTGATACTTTGCTGCCTCTTTTTACAGGTGGATAATCTAGTGCTGGTCCTAATGAGGCAACTTCTCAGCCTTTGTAGGTTTCATGTGATGATGCACATAATTCCATTTCTGATGAAGATGTACATGATGCACTTATTGATGAGAGAGTTGATATTGAGCAGGCAAGAACTATGCCAAAATGGCTGGTGTAGACCTTGCGTGACAGCAAATTAGATGCACCTCTATCATATCGTACTCTCATAGTGCCTCTTTTGCATCAGATTGCTATGTTATGGCTGCATCTAGTCTCTGTGATAGTTTGATGAAGCACAAAATTTAGAAAATTGGATGGCTGCTATGCAATCTGAATATGATGTTATAATGAAGAATGGTACTTGGTCTTTATGTGACTTGCCTCTTGGCAAGAAGGCCATTGGCACTAAGTGGGTATACAAGCTGAAGCATAAACCAGATGGTATAGTTGACAGGTACAAGGCTATGCTTGATGCAAAGGGTTATGCACAGGAAAGAGGCATTGATTTTGATGCGATCTTTGCACCTACATGCTGTGTGTGCACTTGCAGCTCATTATGGTTGGAATGTACATCGGTTGTACATTAAAACAACATTTCTTAATGGTGACTTGCATGAAGAAGTGTATGTTTTTCAGCCTCGTGTCTTTGTGCAGAAAGGACATGAAAACTAGGTATGCAGGTTAAAGAAGGCATTATATGGTTTAAAGCAAGCACCACGTGCTTGGTATGAGAAGATACATGCCTATCTGGTTGCACATGGTTTTGAAAATAGTCCAACTGAAAGCACCTTATATGTTAAGCGTGCTACTGATGTGCTTCTGATCATTGTTGTCTATGTTGGTCACATGCTGCTCACTAGTCTTATTGAGAAGCACACTGCTGATTTTAAGGCTGATTTGCATGCCTCATTTGAGATGTCTGATTTGGGGCATTTGCATCACTATTTGGGCATTTAGTTTATGCAAGTTGATGGTGGAATGGCTTTGTGTCAAACAAAATATATTGACACATTATTGCAGCATTTTGGCCTTGAAGACTATAAGCCTATTGCCACTCCTATGGAGACAGGTTTACGATTGAGTCTTCATGATGCTGGAGATGCATTTGATGTTGTTCTCTATCAGCAGGCTGTTGGATGCTTGATTTACTTATGCATTACTCGGCCAAATATTCAAGTTGCTGTCTCACAGATGAGCAGGTTTATGCATTGCCCAGGACTTAAGCATTGGCAGGCAGTTAAGCGCATCTTTTGCTATTTGAGTGGTACTCGACTACTTGGGTTGTTTTATCCCAAGGGGGGATCACTACCGCCAGATTTGCATGCTTTTTCTGACTCTGATTGGGCTGGTTGCCATGACACTCATGTGTCCACTAGTGGCTTTTGCTTCATGCTTGGTAGCTCATGTATATCTTGGTTGAGCAAGAAGTAGCCTACTATGGCCACTTCCAGTTGTGAGGCTGAGTATAGGGCAGCTTTCACAGCAATTGTTGAGTGTGTGTGGCTCATATGCCTTATGGCTGATTTGGGTGTTGGTTAGACTTCTGCCACCACCATCTTCACTGACAATCAGAGCACATAGGTAGTTGCGAGGAACCCTGTGTTCCATGCTCGCACTAAGCACATTGAGGTGCATTATCACTATGTCAAGGAGAGGTTCTCTGCTGGGGAGATCAGCTTGGCATATGTGCCCACACAGGAGAACATTGTAGACCTTTTCACGAAGGCTCTACCTAGGGAGAAGTTTGAAGCTTTTCGCAAAGCATTGGGCTTACTTCCTTTTGTGGAGTGATTTCCACATAGCTTGGCAATTCCTTATACATGAGTGCCAGCTCCTTGTTCACTGCATCACTCCCAAGGGGGATTTGTTGATATATTTAGGTAGTGATGTGTGTGAACACACGAGGACTGCTGGGGCACTTTTTTCCCTCTTTAGAAGGTTTTTTTCCCCGACTTGTATATACGCCTATTGCCCTAATGGGCTACTTATCTTTGTACATTCTCTAGTAATACATTCAGTATTGTGTGTTGTGCTTCAAGCTTCTTCTTTTTCCTTGTGCTCTTCGCATGCTTCCGCAGACGTCTAACTCCAACATTATCAACAAGTTATTCCAAACCTTTATAGGTGATATTGTGGGCCTCCATTGCTCAATCTGGAGGGATGCACTTAACTTTGGAGTTCTACCAAGATGCTTGAATGAAGGTGTTATGAAGCTCGTCCACAAGAAAGATAGCAAGAATAGGTTGAGAAATGGTGACCTATTACATAGAATATGAGGCCTTCACAAAATCTCTAGTAAAGTACATTTGAAGCCATTAACACTCTTGGATTCATGAGGAGAAAGGTTTCATCAAAAGAAGGTCGATTGTTGAAGCCATATTGACATTTGGTAAGGTCTTAAATATGCTAAAAAATCTTTTCAAAACCTGCTCTTCAGTAAAATAGATTTTGGCAGAGCCAACAAGTGAATGGAATGTGATTTCATTCTCTAATCCCTTAAGGACTTGGAATATGGACCAAGGCTCATTAAGATCGTATCCACTCTTTTGGGTAATGCTTTGGCTCAGATTAACATCACCCGAAAAATCTTCTTAGCTATAGTCCTCAAGCACTCTATGAGGTAGGGTTATTTGTTAGCCCTAGTATTGATTGTGTTTGTTGTAGATGGCCTCAATTTCCTAGTTTGCAATCAAATGCAATTGCACCAAAATTGTGTTATCACTCTCCCACATTACCATGATCATATGACTCTTAGACGTTTCATGAATGAAATCAATGTGTTTTTGTAGAATGACATGGGAATTGTAACATTAAGGGATCGAGCATAGGATATAATTTCTTATGGTAAAATGTTTTGCCTCCTTGTTATCCCGGGTTTCAGATTTTGTATGCCTCAATATTGGGACTATGTTCTTTCCAAGCTTGAGAAGAAGCTCCAATACTAGAAGAGAATGCAATTTAATGTGGTAGGGAAGATAGTGGTGATAAACATGTTCCTTGGAGAGCAAATGAGTTGCAAAAATGAGAAAAAGAGAGAGAGAGAGAGAGAGAGAGAGACTACAAAGACTCCTAT
This sequence comes from Ceratopteris richardii, assembly GCA_020310875.1. Taxonomy (NCBI): domain Eukaryota; kingdom Viridiplantae; phylum Streptophyta; class Polypodiopsida; order Polypodiales; family Pteridaceae; genus Ceratopteris; species Ceratopteris richardii. The sequence goes on from MU261438.1 coordinate 24,994, forward strand.
GGATAGGAGATATCCTAACAAGTGGGAACTACCTAAAATTAAATAGGAAATTTATGCTTGCCCCAATGATTTGGGTTGGTTGGTCATTCTAGATGTGGAGATCATAAATAACAAGATGGGGGTTGAATGGATGATCAAAACCTAGGGTAAAGACAAGGAAAATTAGGCCAAGCTTAGCTTTAAGAATTGCAATAACATGTCCTCTTTTGGCATCCCTAGATGGAAAGATCTCGATCCACTCATGCTCTTGTTCTCTTTTATTAAAGTTATCCCCAAGGGATCGAATCTGATCTAGTCATTGTGGAAAGCCTAGACCATGATGAAACCCCTCTCCTTCATTAGTAATGACTAAAAATGGGTTGTTGGCCTCAGGCAAAATGATTTTATATGGTTCCCCATTAATCATACAAAGAATTTTGAGAAAGAAGACATCCAAAGTGCTAAGAAGGTTTGGTGTTATGGTTTTCATAAGTGAAAGCACATTTGCAACAAAGGCAAAAGACAATGAATCAGATTCAATGACATCGACCCTAGTCTTGGAGTGTACTATGAAGATTAATGCCTATTCATTCATGAAATCATTGCATGGGACTACTGAAATTTGACAGTTGTTCAATCAAGATATCCCCCATTTGAAGGATTTGAACTGGAAAAAGATGGAGAATACTCCAAGAATTAAAAGAAAGCTTAATATTCATCAAGCCTTAAATAAGAAGTGCTCAAATTGGTCTTAGACCAAATGGGAATTCAAGTTCAATGCTATACAATATCTTCTTGTAGAGAACAAGAAGGCTATCCCCATGTGATAAATTCTTAAGAGATCGATGTAGACCAATGTCAAAGCTAGTAATATCTATGATACCTCTCTCGTTGTGTAAAAGATGCATAAGTGGTAGAGAAGACATAAGTCATGTTTTCTTTTCATGTCCTAAGAGCACCTCGCTCTAGCAATTTCTTAGTAAGGCCCTTTTGTTTACTCATCATCAAATCAGCTCAAGGCAAGCTTTATTCGAAAAAGTTATCCGTTGCTCTTTGACTCTTTGGAATGCCATTCATAGAAAAACTCTCAAAAAAAAAAGATGAAAATATATTTGGACAACTTTGACAAACATTTCAAAGAATGGTCTCTAGAGAAATCCCTTGACTACATTGGTAAAAGGATTAGAACATGTAATCCCCCTTTGAATGATGGAGAGTTTTAATCTCCAAAAGAACAACCTATTCTTGTGATTAGAGCACCTCTATACCAAGAATAAGTCAAAACCTTCCACTCATTTAGAGGATCAATTACTAACTGTCAAAAGGTTAACAAATCTGTGAAGAGGATGAAACACAGAAAAGTCTGCTGTACTATTTCTCCTCATTGACCTATCAAACATGTAAAGTTTTTGATGAAACTTTGTACGAAGTATCTCCTAGAGATTGCGCACCTCCTCTAAGTTGAATTACTTCAAAAGCTTTAGTATAACTTGAGAAATCAACTTCACAAGTTATCTATGTCAGAATCTGTCATTCAGAACAGTCGATTTTACACCTGCAACTTTTAAGACTTGGTTCTCCTTGAATAGAACCCGTTTTCCAAAATGCTTCTAGACATGAGTAGCTTATCTTCCAACTTAAAGATTAAGCCCTCACTCATGCAAAACTTTAAACTGTGCTGGGAGAAATGATCAAAACATTAAGTTCGAAATCTGCGCCTGTTTTAGGAACCTGTGAATACACTTCACATATGAATGTTCCTACACTTAATTCTCTAAGCCTGATTACAATTGGAAGCTAAAACTTTGTACAGAGGTCAAGCAACTCTAGACTTAGACTTGTACAAAAGCATTTCACAATTGATCTACTGTAGAAGGAGAACACGCAGAAACATCGGGCGCAATATTTTTGATTACTCAGAAAAATTTACAGTTGAGTGATGAGAGAGAACTCAACTAACTTTTTCTCTATCTCATGACATCTAACTTCCTCATTCTTGACTTCTAACTATTGTCACGTATGCTCTCATTCTTGCCCCGACTTTTCTCAAAGTATTTATAGATAAATTTGTACATGATTCTTACTAAACAAAAGATCTAAGTCAGCTATGACTATACTAATGTACATTTGTGTACACTTCTCTTATCCTCTGAATGTGATCTTCTTCCAACCTTTAGGAATTGATTCTTCCTTCATCCTTTAATCTTCCAAGCCTTCAATTGGTGATTGATCTGCACCAACAGCTCCCCCTCAATCATCAATTGAGGTTTTCTCTGTCTTCTTTATACCTGCCATGTCTTTGAACCTTTGCAACTTAGGTCCATCCAAGCTCTTTGTCATCATATCTGCCACTTGCTCTTTTGTTGGAGTGTACATCACTTCAATCTCTTTATCTAGTACCTTTTCCCTCAAGAAATGATGCTGAATCTCTATATGCTTAGTCCTGGCATGAAAAACAAGGTTAGCTGCCAAATACAAAGAACTCATATTGTCTCCAAAAATTATTGGAATACTATGATCAATCCCAAAACTTTTCATCAAGGTCTTCAACCATATCACTTCCTTTGCAGCTTCTACCATTCCCTTATACTCAGCTTCTGTGGATGATAAAGCAACTGTATGTTGCTTCTTTGAACACCAAGAAACTAGCTTATCTCCAACATAACAGAGATACCCATGAGTAGACCTTCTATCATCTGAGTCACCTGCCCAATCTGCATCACTAAACACTTTGATTCTTGTGTCAGAAGTGAAACCATAATACAAACCTTCACTTAGGGTTCCTTTGATATATCTGAGTACCCTTTGGGCTGCAATCCAATGAGTCTTCTTTGGACAATGCATAAATTGTGACAACACACCTACTGCATATGATAGATCTGGCCTTGTCAAGGTAGCATAGATTAAACTACCTACCAAACTCTGATATTCCTTCATATCATTGAACTCTTCACCTCCATACCTGCTTAATTTATGATTTACCTCCAATGGTGTAGTTGAGGTCTTGCAATCTTCCATGTTAAACTTGACTAAAAGATTCTTCAAGTATCTCTCTTGTGAAACATATACTCCATGTTGAGTATACACAATCTGCATTCCTAGAAAATAAGATAAGTTTCCCAAATCACTTATCTTAAACTCCTTCTCTATTTGTCTTTTGAGTTCATTGATTCCTTGAGCATCTGTTCCTGTAACAATAATATCATCAACATAAATGCACATGTAAATGTATCCATTTTCACTTGCCTTCACTAGCAAGCTACTATCTGCCTTTGATGCTTGAAATCCACATTCATTCAAGAACTTGACCAATATGTAATTCCAAGCTCTTGGGGCTTGCTTCAACCCATATAAAGCTCTCTTGAGCTTACACACATAATCTGATCCAATTGATTCCATGAAGCCTTCTGGTTGCTCCATATATACTTCATCTGCAATGTATCCATTTAGAAATGCATTTTTCACATCCAATTGTGATAATTTCCATCTTTTACAAGCAGCAATAGCAATCAATGTTCTAATTGTAGACATCTTAGCAACAAGACTAAAGGTTTCATCATAATCTACCCCATAAGTTTGGGCATAACCTTTGACCACAAGTCTAGCCTTATATCTAGACACCTTACCATCTGCAAACCTCTTTGTTTTATATACCCACTTACATCCAATGACCTTCTGATTCTTTTGTCTTGGTACTAGTTCCCAAGTTTCATTTTCAAGTAGAGCATCATACTCTTCCTGCATTGCCTTCTCCCAATTCTGTTTACCTTTGGCTTCTTCATAAGTGGTTGGATCTTCTTCTGTTTTCACAATGTAGGCATAATCTTTTGTTGTTAGGAAAGATGTATCATAACTATACCTTATAGGTTCTTTCCTTTCTCTTGTAGATCTTCTAATTTCTGCACTTCTCGAAGTTTCAGCCTCATTTGATTCTGGATCAAATCTTGGCCCTTCTTCTACATGATCCTGCACTCTACTTCTAGAGTCAACTTCATCAACAATTTCTTCACATACTTTTACCTTTGCCTTTCCTTTCCTTTGAATTTCTTCAACACCTACAAACTCATTTGGTGATCCTGTATACCATATATTTTGCTCATCAAATGTCACATCTTTAGTAACAAGAAATTTCTTTGTGGATGGACTCCACAACCTGTAACCCATCTGTCTATCATCATATCCAATAAACACATACTTCTCTGCTTTTGGTTCTAGCTTATGTCTTAATTGTGAAGGAACATAAGCATATGCAATACATCCAAATACTTTACAATGATCAAGAGTAGGCTTCTTACCCCACCATGCTTCATAAGGGGTTCCTCCATCCAAAGCTTTGCAAGGCAACCTATTCACAAGATATGTTGCAGTGTTAATGGCTTCTGCCCATAAGTAATTTGGACAATTCTTTTCCTTCATCATGGCTCTTGCAAACTCTACAAGAGTCCTATTCCTCCTTTCTGCTACTCCATTCTGTTGAGGGGAGTACCTGCAAGTTACTTCTCTTTTGATACCTGCATTCCACAAATAATCATCAAACTCTTTAGAGAAATACTCTCCCCCTCCATCTGATCTTAACCTCTTGAGCTTTTGTCCTGTGATCCTTTCTGCATAAGCATGAAAATGTTTGAATGTCTTGAAAACTTCTGATTTATCCTTGATTACATACAAAGTAATCCACCTGGTTGCATCATCAACAAACAACACATAATATCTGGATCCATTTATGCTATAGTCCCTTGAGGGACCCCATACATCTGTATGAACCAATTCAAGCATATTTGAATGCTTGTATCCTGATTTGTTGTAAGAACTCTTATGTGCTTTACCTAATTGACAAGCTTCACACTTGTACACCATATGTTGCCCTTCAATGTTTGGCAATCCAAGCACCACCTGATTCTTTGACATCTCCTTTATAGCTCTCTCATTGAAATGACCTAGCCTTTTATGCCATAGGTCTAATTCAGATACCTTTTGACTTCCATAGGTAAATAATGCATGTCCCACATTACCTTGGACTTTGAGAGTGAACAATCTTCCTTCCTTTTTACCTGCAATTATGTTTCTATATCCCTAATTTGGATCTTGTACATAAACACCATCATTTGTGAATCTTACCTCATATCCTTTCTCCACAATTTGCCCTACACTTATCAAATTTTTAGGAATAGTAGGAACATAAAGTACCTTGCTCAGAAGTGTACTTCCACTCTTTGTCTTCACTGATCCAATGCTCTCCACTTTATGTTTGGTATTGTCACCTGTTTGAACTGTATGTCCATTCACCCTTGCTTCCATATCAGTCATCAAAGATAGATTCCCACTCAGATGGTTGCTGCACCCTGAGTCAATATAAAACACTCTTTGATCTTCTCCCATTGATTCATGAGTTGCATTCAAGATAAGAGTCATGTCATCCTTCTGATCTGATGCATAATTGTAATAATTATTGTTGTAGGACTGAGATTGGAAGTTTCTTCCACCTCCTCTACCATATGATGTCCTACCTCCTCTTCCTCTGAAATTGCCTCTTTGGTTTCTGCCTCCTCTACCTCTTTGATTATAATTCTGATTATTGCTTCCACCATTTTGATTGTTATACCAACAATCATTTGCCAAATGATTTGTTCTGCCACAAATCCAACAAGCTTTAGCATTATCTTTGTTCTTACCTCCTCTTCCTTTACCTCTGAAATTCATCTTTCCTTTTGTGAAGTTAGCTTGATTTGAATTCCCTTCATCATCATTTGATTGCTTTCCCTTGCCATTCTTTTTCTTGTCCTTGGAGTACATAGCTTGACTTGTACTTCTATCATTGTCTCCTTTAAGATCCTGCTCAAAGGTTAGCATGTGTCCTAGCAATTGATTAAGATCAGGAGTAAAGTGATCAAGTGACAATTCTATGGACAATATAAAAGGCTTCCACTTCTCATCTCCTCTCAAACCTGTAAGTATTTGTCTTACCAACTTTTCCTCTTCAATGTCTTCATCCACTGCTCCCAAGCTATCTGCAATATCTTTCATCCTTGCCACATAATCTGAAATTGATTGTGAGCTCTTCTTCTTGAAGGTTGTGAACTCAGCCCATAGTGATGACTTCCTTGACTTAGTTGTATTTTGGAAATGCTCTTCCAAGGCATTCCAAACATCTGTAGCACTTTCTAAACCTCTAATGTGAGGTAGAAGGTAATCATTTACAGCCATGTAGATGATACTCCTTGCTTGAGCATCCTTTCTCATCCAAGTCTTCAACATTGCAAGCTCTTCTCTAGTAGGAATACTAGGATCTGCAAACTCAGGTTTTTCTTCATCTCCTGTAATAAATGATATAAGATCTTTGCTCATGAGGTGTGCTTCCATCCTCATGGACCATGCTGGATAGTTCTCCCTATCTAGCTTATCAATCTGCAAGCTTTCTCCCATCTTGTGTCCACCTGTGTATTGAAATCTTCAAGCTTTTCAAACAATGTATGTACCTTTACTTCGAATTAGACTCCTTTTGCCTTTCTTGATGTCAAATAGTCTTCTCCTCAAGCTTTGACTCCAAGCTTTCACTTCTTAGTCCTTCAAGTGTTGAATTTCTTTAATCTGCAGCAGTCGGGATCCTCCTTTCCTTAATTTGATGTCTCCTGCTCTGATACCATTGATGGAGAGTTTTAATCTCCAAAAGAACAACCTATTCTTGTGATTAGAGCACCTCTATACCAAGAATAAGTCAAAACCTTCCACTCATTTAGAGGATCAATTACTAACTGTCAAAAGGTTAACAAATCTGTGAAGAGGATGAAACACAGAAAAGTCTGTTGTACTATTTCTCCACATTGACCTATCAAACATGTAAAGTTTTTGATGAAACTTTGTACGAAGTATCTCCTAGAGATTGCGCACCTCCTCCAAGTTGAATTACTTCAAAAGCTTTAGTATAACTTGAGAAATCAACTTCACAAGTTATCTATGTCAGAATCTGTCATTCAGAACAGTCGATTTTACACCTGCAACTTTTAAGACTTGGTTCTCCTTGAATAGAACCCGTTTTCCAAAATGCTTCTAGACATGAGTAGCTTATCTTCCAACTTAAAGATTAAGCCCTCACTCATGCAAAACTTTAAACTGTGCTGGGAGAAATGATCAAAACATTAAGTTCGAAATCTGCGCCTGTTTTAGGAACCTGTGAATACACTTCACATATGAATGTTCCTACACTTAATTCTCTAAGCCTGATTACAATTGGAAGCTAAAACTTTGTACAGAGGTCAAGCAACTCTAGACTTAGACTTGTACAAAAGCATTTCACAATTGATCTACTGTAGAAGGAGAACACGCAGAAACATCGGGCGCAATATTTTTGATTACTCAGAAAAATTTACAGTTGAGTGATGAGAGAGAACTCAACTAACTTTTTCTCTATCTCATGACATCTAACTTCCTCATTCTTGACTTCTAACTATTGTCACGTATGCTCTCATTCTTGCCCCGACTTTTCTCAAAGTATTTATAGATAAATTTGTACATGATTCTTACTAAACAAAAGATCTAAGTCAGCTATGACTATACTAATGTGTACACTTCTCTTATCCTCTGAATGTGATCTTCTTCCAACCTTTAGGAATTGATTCTTCCTTCATCCTTTAATCTTCCAAGCCTTCAATTGGTGATTGATCTGCACCAACATTGAACACAACAATATCAATATTTTCATTGTAGAAAACAAAATGAAGAACAACATGTTCATTCTAATATTCTTGTATCTCTATCCTCTATATTAATATAAAAAGCCTTTTTCAAAGGAAAAAGGAAATATATTTTCCCTTTTTTTTTGTTTTTCTTCCTCCTTTTCTTCTTCTCTATTGTTTTACTTCTTTAAAAGCATAGTTTACAACAATATCTAAAAGGCCGAATAAGTCCACAAGTGCTAGAGTGATTGGTTGCTCATCTTGCATCTTAAACTAGGGATGGGGGATCAACCCCTACTACCACAGACACCACTCAACACTCTAGTATCGAGATGAACATGTATGCCTTCAAGCTATTCACACTGTTGCTAGTCGAGGCTATTCAAAATCAATATAATCCTTGATCTAGATTAAATCAGTTACCTTGTCTCACCTTTTAGCCATCCTTTCCCTAAAACTACCTTAGCAACCTTTGAGCTCTGTATCTTGGTAGTGTCACTTGTCTAACCCTTGTTGTAGACTATAAGAGTTCTAAGAGGGTTATGCCCCCCTTTAGTTGTACCTTTTTTTTCAAAAGGAAGTTTGACAATAGCCTACTCTCCCAAGCTTTAATTATTATAAATAACAATTGTACAAGTGAATGGGCCGAGCACCCATGGGGCCCCACGAATCCCACAAAGCAAAGGGTTGCTTAAGACTTGCTAGAAGACATTACAAAGAAGGTTGATAACCCTTTTGTCCCTCTCATGGGGGCACTTGCTATTGGAAGTGGTAGTGGGATATAATAACAATAAATCACAGGTTTACAGGATGTTCCAACAGATGAACCTTAACATGCACACCTTAAGACTCCAAAATAGATGAGTGAGAGATAGAGAAAGAATAGATGAGATTTCAAGTGTAACGATAAACTATGAGGCTCACCTACACTATCTATATTCCAATGTTAATAAAATGTGTGAATATGATACAAACTGACAATATCTGTATCTCAGTAGAAATAGGAACTAGATACAAGAGATTGTGTGCCTAAGAGGTATGAAGAGTGTGTGTATGTGTGTGAGAATATGAAGAATAAGAACAATTTAGAACTTTTGTACAACAAACCTGAATTCTGATCAACCTTAATCAAAAACGAGTGACCTAGCAAGTAAGAACGAAAATAGACTTGCTACTCACAGTAAATGAACAATGGATATTGATGGTAAGCTGGCAGAATCTCCTCCAAATAATCACCAAGACATAGACCACAACTCCTTCAAGAGTGTATGTGAACACTCCCTCCAAGATGACCTCCAGAGATCTTCTCCAAGATCTTGATCACCTCCTCTCCTTAGCGTTGAGCACTTGAGAGATCCTTGAGTTGATATTCATAATGAGCCAAGGTCCTTCAAATATAGCTTTGAAGTATCCTTCAAAAGCACTCTAAAAAGCTACGATCCATAATGATCGCTAACATAAAAACTTCTAAGAAAATCGATCGCAAAAATGGCATCAATATCCGATTTCCTTCGCTAATTTTGGCTCCATGTTGCTTTTAATTTTCAAAAGTATACGATGAAAAGATGATTCTTTTAGTATGAGCAGCTGTCGAGAGTCGAACTCAGATGGGTTCTTTGCAAGGGTCATACATAGCCAAGGTGCCCACTTGCCACTTCTTTGAAGTGAAGTTGAAGAACTTTAGTCATGTTGGACTTACAATAAGATTTTGGACCATGTTGACCGCTTTTAATCTTGTTTCTCTGAGGAAAAACACTCTATGAAGCAACATGATTACCATGAACGCATCTTTTACACCATGGAGGGGCTCCGTAAATTTTATTAGCCTTTACATTGGTCCAAATTCTCTGGTGGAGGACTTGCCACATAAGAACTTATTTTTTAAGCTCAAGGAGGGGATGCCAAAGGGATTGGAACTTGAGATCCCACCTAAAACTCGACCAATCCAGATACCATCTCCTATTCAGCGTGATGTCAAGACTATTGAATCTCGGAACTTTATCGAGACTATTGTCATTGTGCCATCGAAGACCCTCAAGGTGAAGGGGGTCATGCCCAAGAAGAAGGCAATTCCTCGAGCCCTACCAAGCACTGATTCTGCTTTGCAACATGTACTATCTTTTTTTTTAGTAAAAGGGAGTTCGGCTCTGCCTACTCTCCCTTACTTTAATTAAATAAAAGAAGAATACAAGTGAATAGGACTAGTGCCCTCTGCACCCCCCAAGTCCCACAACGCGGGGGTAACACAAACATGTCAGGAAATCAAATCTTCAAGGTAGATCTTACAAAGTTTACATGGAGTTATAGAGGAGGTTGATAAACCTCAAGGAGGTTGATAAACTTCGCATCCCCATCATGCGGAGCCCACTTGCTTTTAAGCTTATTGTTGATATACTGAAGCTCTTTGTGATGTTAACATGTACTATTCTTCATAGTCCACTCTCCTAGCTGCATCAATATCTCAAATGTAGTGCATTGGCATGTTTCTTTAATTAATTCAAGCTTAACAAAAAGAGTAGATGTTAATGATCGAACTTCGTTTAAAAACAGAATTCTCATTTCCATGTAGATACGCGCAAAGAAAGTGCGAAGTCCCGGGACGACGTGTCACATCATACGATAAAATTCCAAGTAGAAAGTGACCTTACAAGTTACATCCGATTGTGTATTTCAGGATTTCTATATCGAATTCTCTCTGTCTCTCTCTCTCACACAAAAGCACATAAAGTGCATGTTTCGCATTCAGTATGTCACGTCAAGTAATATTTCCATGATAATTTACCAAATTGTCGGAAACATACTAAGCATGTTGCTGCACAAAGATTCGTTGATTTCATCCACTAATGAGCGAAGGCAAAGGAAGCCTCTAACTACTGTTATGGAAAGAAGAACGTAAATCAGAAGTGTGCGCAAAGATAATTTCATTAGATCTTTGATGGGCGCTTCACATGTTGTTTTCTGTGAATGCAAATATTTCTCTTCTTGGTGGGCTGAAGCTCGAAGACAACCTCTTGACATCATCCTCCCTTGACAAATGCAAGGATGGGAGTAGGGTTGAACGGTGCACAGACAAGAGAGGTGCATCTCCTTCAGAAGATGCACATGTAACTGATTCACATGGTTGCTCTACAACTACCTACCTTTCGCTGTGTTAAATTACATGACCCCTATGTGCTAAAAACGTCGTCTTCACTACTTTCTGCAATACATAGAGATGAAGTTAGAATATATATTAAGACCATATCATGGCCACTGTGTGTGTGCGCGAGAGAGAGAGAGAGAGAAAGAGAGAGAATTCGCGTGAGTCTGACTATGGACAACTGTGGCTGCTTCCAGGACCTCCATAGTAGAAATAATAACCCCAGTCGGTGTTATAACCTTCTTGGACGTCGTAGCAAGCGGCATCCTCGGCGAATGTGTGTATGGTCGGAGGTGGTTGGATCAGATTATTGGCTGCGTTCACAATCTGCACGTTGGAGAAATAGGAGGCCTTGCCGAAGCCCTCCCAGGGGAAGTGGCCGCTGCCCATGTGAGTAGCAGTGTGGTGTCCACCTGGTCGCGAGTTCACAACTTCCCCTCCCCATTCAACCATCGTCGCCGAATCGGAGAGATACGAAAACAGAGATGAAGGCCAATACCCAAGAATACAGCCTTGGCCAAAGGACATCCACCAATCTCCTCCTCGAGGATCCTACACCAAACGCACCACAGAAACCACAATTCAATCAATCCATGTATGCAATTCATCGTTATCTGTTTAAAATTTCTATTCCGTTTTGCTTGCAGGTCCACGCGGATCACTGGAACATAAAGTCTGCGAGTGGCAGCTTTAGCGCAGATAGTACATGCCATAATGCTGACGTGATGCTTTGTGGCTTTATCTCTCAAGCAACGATACGCACGATATTTCCTTCAGAGGCCAACACTAACACTAGTAAATGATGGAAAGTTTTATGTCAAACTCCTTGTAACCGAAGCACCACAAGTCGCTCTCGGAGGACACTACAGCGAGTAACAGGCTAAATAAACGATAAACAGAAAGCTTTCATAATGCGCATTACTGGTGGCAAAGAAGGTGCTCGTGGAACTGTTAATGCCTACCTTCCAGATGAGGATTTCTATGTCAAATTGTTCGCCATTGTACGTAGATACAGGCGAAATGGTAGCGCCTAAAGCAATCCGGTCATTTATTTGAACAAACCCGGAACATAGGAGGTTGTAACAGCCGGTCTCTTGATATGCATCACTCTGGAACGTAAAGCAAATATGAGGAATTTTCATATGACAGTCAGATAGAAAAATGTATAGAAACGCCGACAGTTGAGTGTACCGTCCAGTAAGTGAACAACCGAGTATTGTTATCTCCATAAAGCTCGGGGCTTACCTGTGTTTCACATGATTAGAAAGACAGCATGAGCACAAACGGTGCAAATGTTAGAGCAGAGAAGAAGAGTTCGAGCTGCGTCTCGTGAAATTAGTGAATATGAAAATAACACCTGCCATCCGGCTTCTACGCTGTTCAAATCGCCTTCAAATGGTCCAGCCAACAGCCATATCTGCGAGAGGCTAAACTCGTTCGGCACTTGCGTCGTTGGGTTCCACACGTTCATGATAGCTGTTGCGCCGTAGAATTTGTCTCCTTCTACGTATGCAATTGCATGCTGCAGGAGATGTCTACAATGATTTAATTTTCTGATACACTCTCAAAGCTCTTGAACGAGCGCAAATGCGTAAGGGTCTGGATGAAACTAACAAATCCAAACGAACAAGGCAAAGTAGTTATTTCCTATTTGCAAAAGCGCACTAGATTTGTATAAAAAGTCTTCAGCGAATGTAACCATTAGGCGCATGAGTAATCGATCATCTACAAAGAACACAGACCAGGAGACCGTCAAGGGACTCTGCAGTCTTCTCTGCAGCGCTTGACTTTTCCATCGCAATTTTCAGAAACAATTTGAAGTTTGATGGAATAATGAAAGAGCAAAGAAACAATCATGTGCAAGGACATATCTTTTAATGTCAATCCTGAAACGTTGCCTCCTGCCCGTAAACATGTACCTGATGCCCATCCTCGTTCAGTTTGTTATGCACGTGAAGTTCCGTAGGAGCAGGACGAAAGACTTTGCGACGCTTCCTTCCATAGTTCACAAACTTAGAAGCTCGTAACAAATCTGCTTCAGTTGTTCTTCTAATAGGAATAGTTCCAGCTGGACATCTTCCTACACCGTGAGTATGCCATAACTGAATTTTCAAATCAGGATTTGCATCTGAAAAACCGAACGGTGAAATTTTCCGATTGATCCCTAGCCCCTTCGGCAAAGGAGGAACTTCCATCTGCATATAAGAACACATCGTGTTAGACCGTTCGACTCTATCACATTGCAGCCTGGAACTTCCTAGTAGATAACTACGACCGACCTTGATCTTATGATTCCTCAACTTGGGGTGGTCGAGAGCAGGTTGCAAAGAAATGTGTACGCAATCTATGGTGTCGCCATCAGGGCTCTGCATGTACAGCGTAAGCATCTGTTAATACTAACGGGAGATTCATAGAATCAAAGAGCAAATACTTGACATAATTCATCGTCACATATAGCTGGGCAACCAACCCCTAACAGCGCGTATATTGACTCCTATCGGATGTATCACTACATCATCGAATGCCGTGTGCAACAGGTTGTCCTTACCTTGATGCTCATTACTGCTGGCTTATTTAAGCGCCTGAGGTGAGAGTGTATCCCTGAGAACTGCTTCTGTGACTTGTCCGACCTTCCAACAGCACCAGGCATATCCCGAAACATGCATATGTACGCCAGAAGAAGAATGAGAATGCTCTGTAATGTGCCTGCGTGTATGCAGCATGTATACGGCTTAACGCATAACATTTTGGAAGGAACAAGATGAAAATCTGTATGCGTGTGCATACACTGAGTATGGCAGTTGCAGCTCCCTACACAAGATGACTTGCCCGCAGAACAACCTTAAGAGACTGTGTAGGTATACGACATTGCATGAACTATTTCCGTGGTCTATTGTGAACCGTCATCCTCTCGAGAGTTTATGTGGGTGTACATGTGTCTGTGTATCTGTTTGTTAAAAGTGGTACCAGTAGACCCAAGGAGAAGGTGAGTTTCAAACCAAGGAAACGTTCCAGTTGTTGGGGTTGGCTTGGCTACATCCGCGGTGCTGTCTTTGGAAGTGGAAGGGTTTCACAAGGCAGCACACGGAGGTTGTGAATGCCCATCATGATCCAAATACTGATACAGCACCTTCTTTGGTCATTTTAAGACCAAGAAAAGGAGACGAAGAGTTAATGGGGCAGTAGAAGAAACGCGCACTTGGTTGGGTTTAATTCAGACATAGACACCTTGCCGCTCTAGATTTCTCACACATTGCTTGCCATCTCTTTAACGCGAGAGAGAGAGAGAGGGAGAGAGAGAGAGAGGTCTCATACAAGGTGAGCAACAGAAGACGTGAATGCTGAGGTATGCTGCAGTTGGAATATAGAGAACAGTAGAAATGGTGTTGCGCGCGTGCGTGCCTGCCTGCGAAGCCGGGAGTGGAGAAAGTAGAAGCAGTGCCTGTTGATGAGAGAGGCCAAAGAGCATGGCTATACTCCCTACACATGATGGAATCGTGACAATCTCAAATGCACAGCTAACAGGATCTCCCTGAGATCTCTAGGCTCTATGTTGCATCTGCACTCGCCTTCCTTTTTCCTTTGAGGAATATAAAATGGTATAAACGGAGGAAAGCCGAAACCCTTATCGGATTGCCCTGTCTTTTTTGATTTCTTACCTGTCTTTAAATTAGAGTACAGATTAACGAAAGAAGAAGAACTTCTGTAGAACAGGCGTAAAGTGTATGAACAAAATACAATATTGGTTAAAGAGAAGACTAGATGGTCTGTTGAAAGTATCACCGTCCTCAAATAAAGGACAACAACTTTTTGTACTTATTATTTGTACACACATGTTTTATTCTCCACACAGAAGAGAAAGAGAAAGAGAAAGGGCTTGATGGAACGGGGACGAGGTGCCCCAAACTAGAAACTATCGTGTCTAACCTTATGTGGCAATACAAACCCAAAAAAAATTCTCTCTATTCAGAATAGCTTGTCTATGAGACAATGGGGCTTTGGATAAAATGGGGTTTCTTTGATACATATATCCCGATTGTTTCTCTCAAGTAAAAGATTTCCCATTGTATTGCATCTCGTGCCTCTATTTCTAGCATCACTATATGTAGTCAAAAATCAATATGTTCCATAGGGAACTATCCATATACTTGCATTCGCCAAGAATAATTTATCCAAATGAAAAAGTTTGGGGGTCAATGGTCTAGCAACCTTGTGCGCGCTTTGGGAGAAAATGTTGAATTTCAAGGAAAATGAGGAAAATGAGAGGAATTTCTTCAACCCATTAACATCTTATACACTTGACATCTCCTCTATGAGCTTTTGAGCTCTCTTAACCATCCGAAGCCCATGGTCCGTGATGATGAGTCATATCTAAAATGCTAAGCTTGATAGGAATAGAATATCCCACATATAGGAAAACCGATCAATCCAATGCTTGTTTCCCCATTCCACTTTCTAGATTATGTTGAGATTTTTCTTGAGTTTCATGTTGAATGATGAAGCTTTCTCATACTTCTTTAGAATCTAAGCAACCACATGTCTCAAGGTTACATCTTTATTCTTGAGGTAAACAAATTATTTATCTCTCAACTTAACTACTCTTGTCATAGCTTAGTAATACAACCAACAAACAAGTAAGAATGATTTGAATTTATAGTTCTTGTATGACTACTGTATGTTAAGCCCAATACTCGATGCATTATGCTAGCTTTGGAACATTTATGGGCTTTGATTTTGGGATGCTTCCTTGACTTATGAGGAATACGACACACTCACACCATGTCGAGCGTTGTCAAAGAAAACTAGCATTGGTAATGAATTATAAAGGAAGATAGAAGTTCCTTTTAGTTTTCATCCAAGCATTCCATAATCTCACTATGCTCTAACTTACACCTCAATGAATTAGGTTTGGGAGAAACATCTCAATGAATTAGACCTCCTACATCTACAAAGAAAACTTTTCAACGCCTAGGGTTCCTCACAATTGCCTATGCGCTCTAACTATCGATGAAGATGGTGGTGGTAGAGGATTAACCAACACCCAAATCAGCCTAAAGGCATCTGAGCCACACACACTCAACTTTCATTGTGAAAGATGCCCTATACTCAACCTCACAACTAAAAGTAGTCATAGTAAGCTACTTCTTACTCAACCAAGATATGCATATGATACCAAGCATGAAGCAAAATCCACTAGTGGACACACGAGTGTCATAGAAACCATGCCATTTTGAATTAGAAAAAGCATGTAAATCTAGCGGTAATGGTCCCCCTTGGGATAAAACAATCCAAGTAGCTGAGTACCACTCAAATAAAAAAAGATGCAGTTAACCACTTGCCAATGCTTGATGCCTCAATGCATAAACTTGTTAATCTCAGAGACATCAAACTGAATATTAGAGCATGTTATGTGCAAGTAAATCAAGCATCCAACAACCTATTGATGGAGAATAATGTCAAATGCATCCTCAACATCATGAAGACTCAACTATAAACCTGCTTCCATGGGAGTGGCGATAGGTTTTCAATCTTCAAGGCAAAAATCCTACAATAATGTGTCAATAAATTTTGTTTGACACAAAGCTATTCCTCCATCAACTTGCATAAATTGAATGCCCATATAATGATGCAAATGACCATAATTCAACATCTCAAAAGAGGCATGCAAATCAGCCTTAAATTCAGCAATATGCTTTTCATTAGGACCAATGAGCAGGATGTCATCAACATATACAACAATGATCAGAAGTACATCACACTTAACACATAAGGTGCTCTCAGTTGGACTACTCTCAAAACCATGTGCAATTGTAAGGCATGTATCTTTTCATACCAAGAAGATGGTGTTTGCTTCAAACCAATAATGCCTTTTTCAACATGCACACTTGTTTTCATGCCCTTTTTGCAAAAAAACTGCATGGGTGAAATACATACACTTGTTCATGTAAATCATCATTTAAAAATGTAGTTTTAATGTCCAACTAATGTACATTCCATTAATGATGAGTTTCAAGTGCACAAATGCTATGAATGGTGCTCATTCGAAATGTGGAGCAAAGGCCTCATCAAAATCAATGCCTCTATCTTGAGCATAACCTTTTTCAAAAAGCTCTTAGCCTTATACCTATCAATTGTTCCATTAGGCTTAGGTTTCCATTTATATACCCATTTAGTGCCAATGGGCTTTCCTCTTGGAAACAAAATCACACAAATACCAAGTACCATTCTTCATAATACCATCATATTTTGATTGCATAGCAGCCATCCAATTTTAAAATTTTGATCACAAAGACTACAGGCAGCCATTGCATAGCAATTGGATGCAAAGGAAGCACTATAAAAGCCTATATGGTATGATATGGCAAAGGTGCATCTAATTTGATGTGTTTCAAGGTCAAAACCAACCATTTCAACATAGTTTTTGCCTCCTCCATGTCATGCCTCTCATCAACAAGTGCAGTATGTAAATAATTATAAGAAATGGAATGATCTGCATAATTATTTGAAACATGTAAAGGCTAAGAAATTACCTCATTTGGACCACCGCTTGACTATCCACCTGTAAAAAGAGGCGTAGAGTGTCATACTTAACTTTAGAGCTAATTGATGTCTCCTTAGTACATGAAAGTAATGGCTGAATTGCATTTTCCACAAAAACAACATCATGGCTAACCAAAATGTGTTTATATTGTGGATGATACATAAAATAGCCTTTGCTTTCACAATAGAACCCAACCAAAACACATTTTGCTGCTTTATTATCTAGAGTTTTTTGTTATTATTCAAGGACTAATGCATATGCCAAACAACTAGAGACACATAGATGAGCAACAAAAGGCTTTGCAACCATGCCAAGCCTCATATGGAGTGGTCGATTGCAGTGCTTTGGTGGGACACTTTTTAAATACATATGATGGAGACATAACACCCTCAAGCGAGAAGTTATGTGGTTTAGCTTGACTTTTGAACATGCACCTTGCCATTTCCATGAGAGACCTGTTCTTTATTTTCAAAAATCCATTTTGTTGAGGTGTATATGGCACTATAACATTGATGCTTTATCCCATGCTTAGCTAGAAATGCATTAAAATTAGAAGAAATGTATTCCCCCTTCAATAAAAAGGGAGGGTTCCCGATTTACATGTTGACAGACTTTCATCCATATCTAGGAACTCTTTGAAGCACATAAACATGTCACGCTTTGCTTTCAATGGATACACCATGCATGCATGGAGAATAATCAAGAACTAAAGGTGGTTCCCAAATGAAATGCTTTATAGGACCACAGACATCACTATGAACAAGCTGCAATATATGAGCAGATCAAATTGAACCATCTTTTGGGAAGCAAGAATGTTGCATTTTGCCCAAAATACAGCCTTCATGTACATGTTTACAAGGTGCCTCAAGTTTCGGTAGAGAGGGAACCATTTCATGGGGGAACATAGACTTTCCCTATGTGGCTTGAAGCATGAATGGCCTCACTAGTATGCTTTTAGAAACCTCTATTCACCCAAAACAATGATTCTCTAAGCTCCTGGAGAATGAATCCAACAACTTCTTCACAATCAAACTATAAGATTAGAACTTCATAATGCAATTTATCGCACTTAAAATGCTTGCTCCTACTTGAGAACAAATGCCTCCAAGACAGACTACTTCTTGCCTTCACTAGGCATACACACAAAGAGAGCACTGTTCATTCTAGAGTCGATTTCTCTCAGAATATGCAAATTTTAGACTTGAGCTTAAAGCTAACATTAGGAGACAATAATATCTTTTAAAAAAACCAAAGATTACAAGAGATGGATACAAAATGATCAAGAAACTCTGGTCATCACTCAAAGCCAACTAGCTCCTACACAGAAATTTGAGTGAGTTATGGTTGCTCAAAGTATGAAGAAAATCCTCAAACAAGCAAAGGGCTTGCTTAGCAAGGGGTAGGTTTATTTAAGTCCTAGAAGTGATAGCACACGTGGGATCATTACCAATTCCAAGTACAAGCTATGTATATATGAGTTTGAGAATATTCCCTAAATGATAGTGAGCCCTTTTCCTAGATTAATGTAGCCTTTATCACACCTAAATGTGATAGGTGATTGATTTGAGAAATATGAGGGGGATTGAAATTCAAATTTGAATCACAAATAACTGTGCTTGGATCCTTGATTTAAATGCTCCAAGTTTCATCCATTCGTGAGGTTCATATGATCCTATGGTTGCAGCTTGATTTTCAACACTCCCTCCTCAAGCTTCAATCTTTAAGTTTTCAATCTAACTTCATCATTCCAATGCATCTTTTGAACTTTGTTAGCTTAATTGAGTCAAATGCTTTGGTTAACATATCAGCACACTAATCCTTAGTACTCATATGTTGAACTTGAACTTCCTTAGCCAACACCTTTTCTATGATGTAGTGATAATGTACCTCTATAAATTTGCTCCTAGCATGGAACATAGGATTGGCAGATGGGTACACACTACTCATGTTGTGACACATAATTGGACATTGATTGGCCAGCAAATTCAATTCAATCATGTGCTTCTTGAGCCACATAAGCTCACATGTAACTTGTGTTAATTTTTTGTATTCACCTTCTATGGAAGATATGGAAACTATAGATTTCTTCTTTTCCATCCCTGAGATGAACTTCTTGCCTATCATCACTGCACATCCACTTGTGTTCCCCCTATCTTCTTATCAGCATCTGTGTATGCTTTGACTTGCAAATCATCTTCAAAAGGATAGAAAAGACCTTCATTCAAAACACCCATGAGATATCTAAGTAATCTTTTTGTTGCAAGTAAATGAGGAACCCTAGGTGTGAGCATGAATAGACATAGCACACCAATTGTATATGCTAGGTTAGGCCTTGTGATAGTGGCATAATTCAAAGGGCCCACTATTGAACTATATAAAAATGCATCTTGAACTAATTTATTACCTTCCATTGAATTCAATTTCACATTTACTTCCATTGGGTTGCTCAATGATTTGCACCATGTGAGTCCATACTTCTTCAATACATCCAAGATGTACTTTCTATGCATGATTGAGATACCATTATCTTTATATATGACTTCAATACCTAAGAAATGTTTTAGATCTCCAAGGTATAAGATCTTGGACTCCTTACCAAGCCTTTCTTTGATTTCCTTAATCCCTTCTTCATGATTACCTGTAATAATCAAGTCATCTACATACACACATCAGTACATAGATGCTTCATGTTCTCTTTTGTAGAATAACGATGGATCTACTTTGTTTTGTTTGTATCCACAATTGATCAAGTAGGCTACAAGTTTTTGATTCCATGCCCTTGGGGCTTGCTTGAGATCATATAGTGCCTTCTTTAACATGCAAACATATTCACTTTTGATTTTATCCTCAAACCCTAGTGATTGATCCATTTATACTACCTCCTTTAGCTCTCCATATAGAAATGCATTCTTCACATCAACTTGATACATCCTTTAATGCTTGCTAGCTGTAATTGCAATGATTGTTCTGATGGTAGTCATCTTGGCCATGGGACTTAAGGTTTCTTCATAATCCACACCATATTTTTTAGCAAAGAGTTTAGCTACAAGCCTAGCTTTGTACCTAACAATACTATCATCTGAATGCTTCTTTACCTTATATACCCATTTGTTTCCCATGAGCTTCACATCCTTCTTCCTTGATACTAATGTCCAAGTATGATTATCTTCCAAAGCGTTGATCTCCTCTTGCATAGACAGTTGCCATTCTCTGCATGTATTGGCTTCTTCAAAGCATGAGGGTTCCTCAAAAACTTTACTCATATATGCATAGTGTCTAGCCATGAATGAATCATAAGTAAGTATTTTGATTGGATATCTTACCTTATGAGACCTTCTTATCTCACCATTCCATTGATTTGGATATTTATTGTTGATCTTTGAGCTCTCCCCCTTCTTTGCATGATGTTTTGCATTGAGCTCAATCCATAAATCTTCATCTGCTTCTATCCTTATAATTTTACTTTTGATTGTGCTTCTTGCATCACTAAATTGACTTGATGTAGGACTTCATTCACTCCATAATGAGTGTTTACTCAAATCCTTTGGTCCACTAAGAACTATGCTTTCTAAAGTCCTCCTTTCTTCATCTTCATTTACCTCTATAAATACATTTAAAGAATACTAAGGTAAAAGTTCATCTAATCTAACATCCCTTGATACCTTTAGATCCTTCATTGTGGAATTATGGCATCTATACCCCTTTTGTTCACCTACATACCTTATAAACTGAAGTATTTTGTCAGCGATGGATGATGTTGAACTCTCCTTCTTGATAGCTCCATGATGATACCCTCATAGTAGAAAATTGAGCGCCATGAACCACACACAATAGTCTGCATAGAGGCTACAAAATATGCAGAAAAACACAATACACAGGGAGCACAAAGATAGACTTCATAGGTGTTATAAATGCGATCCAACTTATAGTCTGTGGCTGACCAGACCACTATATGTTTTATTAAGGAACACATACAAAAATGTCTGACATACATTTGACCTTTCACATGGACACTAATGGTGACAATCTCCCACTAAAGACCAATATGGCCAAAGTGATTATGGGAGGAAAAATAAAGAATGATAAAGAATACCTGAGTGTAAGTATATAACCTATGCTTCCCACTTCATGGGCAATGTTACAAAATATACAAGTATCTGTGTAAGATCATGAATCAAGTAACCCCCATCAAGTGACAATGGTGTCCAAATATATCCTATGTAGAGCTTTCGTCAAAACATCTATAGCATTATCTTGAGTATGAACCTTCTCAAGAATAATGTGCTCAGTGGCTAAGTAGTCTCTAATGAAGTGATACCACACCTCAATGTGCTTGGTCTTTGCATGATAGACTGGATTCTTAGTCAATGCAATGGCACTCTGACTATCACTGAGCAAACGAGGTACATGCTGAGGTAAACCCATATCACAAGCAAGACAAGAAAGCCACAATTATTCCTTACATGCCTCACTTGCTGCAACATACTCTGCTTCCATGGTGGAAACATGTGTACATTCTTGAAGATGAGACCTCCAAGGGATAGCACCTCCAACAAAATAAAAAATGTACCTTGATATAGAGTTACGATTGTCTACACAACCAGCATAGTCAAAATATGTGTGTAACCAATAATGGATGATTTTCCTCTACCTAGCATTGACACTTGTCAATAGTGCCACTCAGATATCTCAAAGTCATCTTGATTGCTTCTATAGCCCAAGCATGAGCACCACCTCCTTTACTTGTCAATCTGCAGAGACATGAGGAGGATATGAAGATCGTGAGCAATTGTGGTGAGAAAATTAGAGTGACAAGCACATACATGCACACACACAAGGCAAGATAACAAAGATAGGAACAATGGAAGCTTGATTCTCAATAAATTGATTACACTCTTCAAGAAGCTCTCTGTCTAACTTGATACCCTCAAAAATGCTAACATCAACTAACTAACTTCAAAAATGAGGTCTCTAGCTCTTTTTATAGTTTTTCTTACTAGTTTTGGCCTTGTCCAGACCTAATGTCTGGCCCAGTTAAAAAAATAGGTTCTAGGGCTTATTTGAGGGCCCAAAGGGAGTCTAAAAGTCATGAAAATTGGTATGTAGATGGCTTTTGTTTTGTTGTTGATAGATTTCCTTGTTGATGGTCCACTGATGAGATTTTTTGAGCACATGGTCCTGTCCCTTGTTCTTCTTCTTCTTCTTTTTCTTCTTCTTCTTCTTCTTCTTGATTTTTTTAGATAAAGGCTCTGTGTTTTCGGATTTTCTCTCAGTTCATGCATACAATATAAATGAAACTCTTCATACTCAAACTATTTGAGAGCTTTCAAATGAGAGTGAAATCACTCCATTTGGACACTAGATGATATCTCAATCAGCTCCATCAAAAAATACTACTTGATCTCTTCATAGAGTATTAGTTAACTACACAAACAATTTTCTAGTCATTTCTTTGAACTTGTGCACTGACTTATTTTGAGATTTATGTCAATCAAAATAGAGTTTATAATCTTTCTAACAAGGCAAAAACACTAGAAACGGATTTGGAATGAAGGAGAAACAACATTTACAATAATAGGGGTATGCCAAGATTATCTACAGAGATAGGAGTGTAAGAATGAAATCTATTCAAAATATGAAGAAAATAACTAGCAAGGGGGTGCTCAAGCAAGGGGCGAGCTTGGGGACACTTTTTTCAGAACTTTAATTTATAGTACAACTCATTCATGTACTAACCTCTTTAACCAATCAAAAACATATACATGTCAAAAAGTGAGGTCCAATCACATCACAAGCTGACCTATTTCTTCTCTAATCAATTTTTCTTTCTATAATAGGCATGCTTTGATGCCTCCAACTCATGGAAATCATCCTCCTTTGATTGTGGATGATATGTAAGCTAAAAATTGGGGCATGTTCACACACTCTTGACTTTAAATGCTTCTTAATTGCCAACAAAAAGCACCACCAAGAAGAGAGTGCATGTATCCACCCATATATATACCTCAAGGCCAAGGCTGTGTGTCTTTGGGCTCATCCAAACCAAGTGTTGCTCATGTAGACACTTTTTGAAGGACCGTCACATGCCTTGTAATTCTTCAAAGACTTCTACATGCCTTCTAAAACAAATGAAGATTCTTCTCTCATGTACACCCTAAAGTGGAACTTAGAGAAGCTTTTTCCAAGATGAAGGTTCCCACAGCTTATGATAAATCAAGCCTAAGGGTCACAACAATTCAATTGGGAGATCATATGAATAAGTACACCAAGGTTTCTAACCAAGGGTCAAATCAAATGTTCAAGCTTGTGCGAAGGGTATATTAATGTCTAAGGCTAATATACATCATATTCTTGTTGGTGCAGGGCAATCAACAATTGAAGTTTAATGAAGGTTTAGAAGTCAAGGACTGAAGGAAAGTTCAAGTTATGAAGCATGGAGGAAGTGCATATTCAGAAGTTGAAAGAGATGTACATATATGTACATTAAATCAGAGATAGTTCACTTATACTTTTGTATAGTCATGAGCTTGTAAATATTTGCCTATATATACTATGAACAATGTCGGGGCAAATGGGAGAGATTATGTGAGAACAAATTTGAGGAGAATTAGATGTCATTAGACATTTTTAGAAGTGAGTAGAATCTCTCTCATCACTCAATTGTAAAATTCCTTCAGGAATGGAAGAAAATTGCACCCGATGTTTCTGTGCATTCTCCTTCTATGCTTGATCATTTCAAGAATTCTTTTGTAGACATCTAAGTCCATAGTTAATGAGTCTATGGTTAAATTTTGAGTGCCTAATTGTAAACAGGCTGTGAGAATTATGAGTAGGAACATTCATATGTGAAGAAGTGTTCACTGGTTCCTGAAACAGGCGCAAAATTTGATGTTAATGTTTTGATCAGTTCTCCTTCCACAGTATAAAGTTTTGAGCAAGCAAGCACTCAATCTTTAAGTTGGAAGGTAAGCTACCTGTGGCTAAAAGCATTTTCATAAACGGGTTCTAGATTAAGAGAACCAAGTGTTAGAAGTTACAGGTGTCTGAATCGACTTTTCAGAAGAGCAGTTTTAGACATAGGTAACTTGTTGAGATCATTTCTCAACATCTACTGAATCTTTTGGAGTGATTCAACTTGGAGAAGGTGTGCAAACTATAGCCGACACGTTGTACAAAGTTTCATCAAAAAATTTACACAATTGATAAGTTAATGTGAGAGATATGTGCAGCAGGCTTTCTGTGTAGTCATCTTCTTCACAGATTTTTCCAAATCTTTATAATTAATCATTGATCCTCTAAATTTGGTGAAGGTTTGAGTTATTCTTGTTGTAGAGGTGCTCTAATTACAAGAGTAGCTTATTCTTTTGGAGATTAACACTCTCCATCAGTGGTATCAGAGCAGGAAGCATCAAAATTGAAGAAAGGAGGACCCCGACTGCTGGAGCTGTAAAGAAATCAATACTTGAAGGTTCAAAAGGTGAAAGCTTAAGAGCAAAGCTTGAGAAGGAGGTCATACGACATCAAGGAAGACAAAAGGAGTATCATTCAAAGTAAAGGTACATCTATTACTCATAAAGTTTGAAGAATTCAATACATAGGAGAAGAAAGGATGGGAGATTCTCTTCAGATAGAGAAGTTGGATAGAGAGAACTATCCAGCATGGTCAATGAGGATGGAAGCTCATCTTATGAGCAAAGACTTGATAAGTTACATCACAGGTGAAGAAGAAAAGCCTCAGTTCAGAGATCCTAGTGTTCCAACTAGGGAGGAATTATCAGACTTGAAGACTTGGATGAAGAAAGATGCTCAAGCTAGGAGCATTATCTATATGGCAGTCCATGACTACTTGCTACCTCACATTAGAGGTCTTGAAAGTGCAAGTGATATATGGAATGCTTTGGAGGAGCATTTTCAAAACACCACAAAGTCAAGGAAGGCATCTTTGTGGGCAAAATTTACCACTTTCAAGAAGAAGGCCTCTCAATCCATCTCAGATTATGTAACAAGGATGAAGGACATTGTAGATGCATTAGGAGCAGTTGATGAAGATATTGAGGAGGATAAATTGGTACGGCAAATCCTCACAGGTTTGAGAGGTGATGACAAATGGAAGCCATTCATTTTGTCTACTGAATTATCACTTGATCATTTTACTCCTGACTTAAATCAGTTGCTAGGACATATGTTAACCTTTGAGCAGGATGTCAAAGGTGAAGGTGAGAAGAGTACAGGTCATGCAATGTATTCAAAGGATAAGAAGAAGAATATCAAAGGGAAGCAACAAGTAAATGAAGATGAAGGTACAACTAGACAAGCTAACTTCCTAAGAGGAAGAGGAGGTGGCAAAGGTAGAGGAAGAGGCACAAGTAATAAGGATGGAGTCAAAGCTTGCTGGATTTGTGGTAAGACAAATCACTTAGCTAATGATTGTTGGCATAATACTCAGAGTAATGGTGGATATAATCAGAATTTTAATTCAAGAGGAAGAGGTGACAGAAATCAAAGAGGTAATTTTAGAGGTAGAGGTAGTAGAGGTTACTTTGGAAGAAATGCAGGTAGAGGATTCCAAAGTCAACAATACAACAATACCTACTACAATTATGCTTCAAATCAGAAGGAGGATTCAACATTGATAATGAATGCAACATGTGAAAGGCAAAATGAAGACCAAAGAGTTTTCTACATTGACTCAGGGTGTAGCAATCACCTGAGTGGCAACATAGCTTTGATGATTGATTTGGAGAATAAGATAACTAATCATGTTGTTCAAATAGGTGACAATACAAAGCACAATGTGAAGTCAATTGGATCAGTGAAGGCCAAGGATGGTAGTACTCTCTTGAGTAAGGTTTTGTATGTTCCTACAATTCCTAAGAATCTGATAAGTGTAGGAAAAATTGTTGAAAAAGGTTATGAAGTTAGGTTCACTAATGAAGGAGTGTTTGTGGAAGACCCAAGCAATGGGTATAAACAAATTGTTTCAGGGAAGAAAGAAGGAAGATTGTTCACATTGAAGATCCAAGGTAATGTTGGTCATGCCTTGTTCACTTATGGAGGACATAAGATCTCTGAGTTAGATCTTTGGCACAAGAGGCTTGGACATTTCAATGAAAGAGGTATCAAAGATATGGTTAATAATGGTTCAGTGCTTGGATTGCCTAATGTTGCAGGTCAGCATATGACATACAGATGTGAAGCATGTCAATTAGGTAAGGCTCATAAGCAATCGTATTCCAAGCATGGTTTTATGTATTCAGAGAAGCTTGAATTGGTACACATAGATGTGTGGGGACCCTCAAAGGATTTCAGTATCAATGGTTCAAGGTATTATGTGATTTATGTTGATGATGCTACTAGATGGATCACTATCTATGTGATCAAAGATAAGTCAGAGATATTCAATACATTCAAACATTATCATGTGTATGCAGAGAGAATTACAGTTCATAAGTTGAAGAGACTAAGGTCAGATGGAGGGGGAGAGTATTTCTCTAATGAGTTTAGTGATTACTTGTGGAATGCAGGTATAAAAAGGGAGATTACTTGCAGGTACTCTCCTCAACAAAATGGTGTAGCAGAGAGAAGAAATAGAACTCTTGTTGAGTTTGCAAGGTCAATGATGAAGAAGAAAAATTGCCCAAATTACTTTTATAGATCATGATGAGACCTATAGTCCTGTGGCAAAGATGACAACTATCAGGACACTTATAGCCATTGCTGCATGTAAAGGTTGGAAATTATGTCAATTAGATGTGAAGAATGCTTTTGTAAATGGTTAGATTTCAGATGATGTTTTCATGGAGCAACCCCAAGGATTCAGAGATGAAAGGTATCCAGAGTATGCATGTAAGCTCAAGAGAGCTTTGTATGGTTTGAAGCAGGCCCCAAGGGCATGGAAATATAGACTTGTAAAGTTCTTGAAAGAACTTGGATTCCAAGTATCTAAAGCAGATAGTAGCTTGCTTGTTAAAGCAAGTGATGATGGGTTCATTTACATGTGCATATATGTTGATGATATAATTCTTACAGGTACAAATGAGAAAGGTATTCAAAGCCTAAAGAAGCAAATGGAGAAAGAGTTCAAAATCAGTGACTGGGGAAACTTGCCATATTTCTTGGGCATGGAGATCTCATACACTTAACATGGAGTGTATGTAACTCAAGAAAGGTATTTGAAGAACTTGTTGATCAAGTTTAATATGAATGATTGCAGGGTAGCACCTACTCCAATGGAGGTGGATCACAAATTGAGTAGATATGGAGGTGAAGAGTTCAAGGACATGAAACTATATCAGAGTTTGGTTGGTAGTCTGATTTATGCTACATTAACTGGGCGTGACTTGTCATATGCAGTTGGAGTATTATCTCAATTCATGCATTATCCTAGGAAAGAACATTGGATTGCAGGTCAAAGAGTGTTGGGGTACATTAAGGGTACACTCAAAGAAGGTCTGTATTATGGTTTTACATCAGATACAAACATCAAGATATATAGTGATGCAGATTGGGCAGGTAATCCTGATGATAGGAGATCAACTTATGGATACCTGTGTTATGTGGGAGATAAGTTAATTTCTTGGTGTTCAAAGAAGCAACACACAGTTGCTTTATCATCCATAGAGGCTGAGTATAAAGGTATGGTGGAAGCTGCAAAGGAAGTAATATGGCTTAAGACTCTGATGAAGAGTTTTGACATCATTCAGAGTATACCCACTATTCATGGAGATAACATGAGTTCTTTGTATTTAGCTACTAACCCTGTGTTTCATGCCAGGACCAAACACATTGAGATTCAGTATCACTTTCTAAGAGAGAAGGTGATGGATAAAGAGATTGAAGTAATACATACTTCAACAAAAGATCAGATAGCTGATATGCTAACCAAAAGCTTGGATGGACCAAAGCTACAGAGATTCAAAGATATGGCAGGTATAAAGAAGATAGAGAAAACCTCAATTGATGGTTGAGGGGGAGTTGTTGGTGCAGGGCAATCAACAATTGAAGTTTAATGAAGGTTTGGAAGTCAAGGACTGAAGGAAAGTTCAAGTTATGAAGCATGGAGGAAGTGCATATTCAGAAGTTGAAAGAGATGTACATATATGTACATTAAATCAGAGATAGTTCACTTATACTTTTGTATAGTCATGAGCTTGTAAATATTTGCCTATATATACTATGAAAAATGTCGGGGCAAATGGCAGAGATTATGTGAGAACAAATTTAAGGAGAATTAGATGTCATTAGACATGTTTAGAAGTGAGTAGAATCTCTCTCATCACTCAATTGTAAAATTCCTTCAGGAATGGAAGAAAATTGCGCCCGATGTTTTTGTGCATTCTCCTTCTGTGCTTGATCATTTCAAGAATTCTTTTGTAGACATCTAAGTCCATAGTTAATGAGTCTATGGTTAAAGTTTGAAAGCCTAATTGTAAACAGGCTGTGAGAATCATATGTGAAGGTGTTCACTAGTTCCTGAAACACGCGCAAAATTCGATGTTAATGTTTTGATCAGTTCTCATTCCACAGTATAAAGTTTTGAGCAAACAAGCACTCAATCTTTAAGTTGGAAGGTAAGCTGCCTGTGGCTAAAAGCATTTACATAAATGGGTTCTAGATTAAGAGAACCAAGTGTTAGAAGTTACAGGTGTCTGAATCGACTTTTTAGAAGAGCAGTTTTAGACATAGGTAACTTGTTGAGATCATTTCTCAAGATCTGCTGAATCTTTTGGAGTGATTCAACTTGGAGAAGGTGCAAAACTGTAGGCGACACCTTGTGCAAAGTTTCATAAAAAACTTTACACAATTGATAAGTTAATGTGAGAGATATGTGCAACAGACTTTCTATGTAATTCATAGATTTTTCAACATCTTTATAATTGATCATTGATCCTCTAAATTTGGTGAAGGTTTGAGTTATTCTTGTTATAGAGGTGCTCTAATTACAAGAGTAGCTTGTTCTTTTGGAGATTAACACTCTCCATCAATTCTAACCCTTAGAATCCATATATTTTTCCTTTTGCACCCATGATTTTTACAAAAAAATTCCTCTAGACATGCAATCCTAATAGGAGGAGGAATCGTTCACCATATATCTATAAGGCTCTAAAGTGTCACCTACTAACAACAAGTAGGTGGTCGAGAAGCACCAAATTATCACTTGTTCATATATGCCGTGCATGATTTTCTTGAGGGCATATAAAGTTCTTGACATATTTTTATGCATAAAGGTTTCATCTTTTAGTATGCATGCATAGATGCATGATTTCAAAATTTGATTCACATATTGTGCACATGAGTAAATATAGTAATTGCCAAGAAGTACTTCAACAATGGAAGAGATGGGATGGCACCAGATTTATATCACCCCAATGGAAACACTCAAGTGGATTCAAGGTATGGACAAATATTAATTTCTTGATAAATCTTTCTTTTCTTTGCAAACCACTCAAAGGCTATAACTCTTATACATAAGAAAGATTATAGTGCATGTTATATGAATTTGACAATGGATGCATAGATACTTATGGCATAGTTTGTTTAGTCACATATACATTTAGTCATGGAAATAAATTGGATTTATGCATCAAATTTATGTATGGTTTAAGAAAAGAAAGTTTGGTTGCGCATGTGCTTCCACTATGGTTTGCGTAGATTGCATATGATGTATAAAAAAAG
>MU261438.1:62500-80000 GCA_020310875.1 Ceratopteris richardii
TCCCTAAGCTAGGAGGATTTGAACCCACAACCTCCTACTTTCAAGGGAAGTACTTTGACCACTCCACCATCTCTTGGAGTTGTTATTCAAGTTCTCTTTCTTTGGTACTTGTGCAAGGCGCTCGCGGCAATTTCAAGGATGGACCCAACAAAGAATCAAGTGTAACTTTCAATCCGTAGGTCGGATTGAGGCGTGTAATATACCGTTGGAAAGCTCTCGGAACGAACTTTCCAATGAGCTAGCTTGGAAGTGTGAATTCCTTCAAAATCCTTGGGTGGCACTTGATTGAGTGTTCAAGATACCAAGCAAGGTTGAGAGCAAGGATCCAAGAGCACCATGGAGGATTACAGTAATTCACCTTTACCGGGAGTTTCATTCGAGCAAGAGTTAGAGATTATGAACCAAGAACTTCAAACACTTCAACAAACCATACAAGGACGTTATGCTATGCTTCAATTCGACGGATGAATAGATGGCCGCTTTGTCTTATCATGGCTATCCCTATTCAACGATTTCTTTTCCGATGGGTTATATTCAGAAAATAAGAAAATTGAGTTTGCCACTAATTATTTGGTCGGAAGAGCACAGCAATGGTGGAATGATCTTTCTCAGACTACAGATTGTCCACGCACATGGAAGGATTTTCAAGAAGAGTTTCGGGATTCATTTCTACCTTTAAAGTTTATCCTACATGTTTGATAATTGTGATGCATTTACATATTGAATTTAGTTTATAGGAGCATATTCAAGTTTTGCTTGCCCAAATTCATTAGAAAGACTATGTCCGCATCTCACAGATACTTTTAATAACTTAACACCTCCATGAACATTTCCATGCATGTATTTTTACATGGCACATGCCTATTTTCTTTATTCAGTGATGAAACATGTGACTGGCTATCCATGTTTATTCTTTTATCAACTGAGGTCAGTTGTCTTTTCAACTGAGGGGCATGTTATGAATTATGGAGTATGTTGAACAAGTAATTGTTGGAGTGTGTTAAATTATTAATGTATTATGGAAGATGTTGGCCAATGCATTGTTGGATTGAAATATGGAATAGCCAATGCATTGTTGGATTGTACCATGGAATATGTTAGCCAATGCATTGTTGGATTGAAATATGGAATAGCCAATGCATTGTTGGATTGTAACATAGAATATGTTAGCCAATGCATTGTTGGATTGTAACAGTAACATGGAATATGTTGAACAATGTATTGTAATTGTTAGAGTGTTAAATTATTTTATCAACTGAGGTCAGTTGCTTGTTAACTGAGAGGCATGTTGTATATTATTGAACAATGCATTGTTAAAGTATTATATTATTAATGTATTAATATGTTTTTGATGTTTTTGATATAGCAGCTGAAGGTTCGTGAGAAGCGTGCAAGGCATGAAAGGGCGAACATCAATAATCGGAATAATTATTATTTAGCTTGTAAATAAACACGCGTAGAAGGTTCTATTGTTAGAAAAGTAATGGTCAGAATAAGGGTCATTGAAGACCGTAGTTTCTGTTATTGAAAGCAATGGCTTTCCGTAAAAGTTATCAACTTTTAGTTTCACGCCTACTTTTCGAAGCCGCCCTCTTGTAACCACTCTTTTCTACGTAATCAAAATTCCTATAAATACATGCGCTCTGTGGACTGTCGAGACAGAGTGCATGGGGGGAGATTGCACCCAATACTGCGTTCTATCTCGTCTCTTGTTGCGTCTATTCTCTGTGTGTTTTCTGTGCCCGTAATCTCAGTATGCGCGTGAACAAGATCCTGACAACAAGATGTATATGTTAAACGATGTTATTCTAACTGTCAGAAGTGTGTTTAAGCGATTCTTGGGTTCTTGAGAGTGGAAGGGGTCTGTTAGACAGAGGCCCTATACTTAGTTCCCAAACTGGCCACTTACACACAGCAATATACTGATGCTAAGAGCTCTATCAAGAATCTGTTGTACTTACACATTACAGTTCACAGTTTAGCTCAGCCACGTGTACCGAATACGCTAAGATGCTATATTGCATCTGCACATAAACTTACTGAAAATACCAGAAACAAGAGTAATCGTTCAACCTTTACCGAATGGATACCACAATCCGACCAATGTCCGAAGACACAGAGAATCCAAGTGTTCAGCTACACCGTACTGATGGTTCACTACACAACCCAAGAAATCCGACTGTAGCTTAAACTTTGTCGTATGAACGTGGACCTCGATACTAAGACAACTTAATACAACCTGAATACCAGAAGAGCTACCACAACTGCACAGACTTCGCCATACACTTGCAGAACATTCCAAGAAAAGAGACAACACGATACGCGAACTAACTGAGACTCACAACCGCAATGGATACCAACAGACAACAGACAAGACGAGACACATATACACACAGAATACTCAGAAATTAGACAAGATACTATGAATTAACCAACTCGACACATATTAACGCTACAGACAAATCACCCAGACAGACAGTCTGGTGATCTCTCGAACGTCTTGAGCATCTCTTTTCATTGCTTTATAAAAGAATACAACGTGTCTGCGTAACAACCTTTTGCACGTGTGAAACAAGATTTCAGTTATACACTTCCAATCCGGCGGCCGCTAACACTCTGGCACGCACGGTGGACTCGAACCCGCAGGTTTTACAAAACTACTGCTCATCTATAATGCCTTCTAAGTACATATTTCTGGCTAATCTAAAGGTGCCGGCGATCTTTTTCTTTAGAGTTTCTAACAATTGTTTGAGTGTGTCCGGTTCTATTAACTGTGCATCTATTCTTACAGAACTTAAGGCTATGGCTTCGGTGAGCAAAATCTCTGCTTGCGTTTGCAGAAAAGCTTCTTGTAGGTAGAATTCGTTGGACAAAGCCGCATCTTTGGATGTCTTCATTTCTGCAACCTGCTTTTCCATACTGATTACTCTTTCTTTTTGATTGTCGAGTTGATTTTCCCATCTCTCGATCTCTTGATTCTGGAACTGGATCGTTCTGGAGTATGCGTCCCTTTCTCTGTGTAGATCTGTTATTACCTTTTGTGTTTGAGCTTCTTTTGACAAATAACGTTTGAGCATATTATTTACATCAGCTAATTGATCCTTGTATCTTTGTAGTTCTTCCGCAGTCTTCATTGCCAGATCGTGCTGTTCTTGGCCTTTCTGTACCACTTCATCGAGTTGCACTCTGGTCTCTTCTAATAAATTACCTAATGCTACTCTGGCATCTTCTTTATCCTGTAGATCTAGCTTTAACTGACTGATTTCGGCCTGTGCTTTGCTTAGTAATTTGTCCTTTTGGTTGAGATCTCCCAGTGCGGTATCTCTCTGATTGGCAATTGCTGTGATAACTGAATTAATAGTTGGCCCATGTTTGCAAGTTCAGAGATTGTAGGGATTGAAGGAAGTGGCAGCTGAGGTCGTGGTTGGGATGAGGAGGCGGTGAGCAGTTGCTGGGAGTTCGGTGGAGAGTAGTTGGGGGATGAGGATGAAGAGTCAGTGGGTTCGTTGGGGTGGATGGGTTGGATAGGGATAATGGGGTCGAGTGGCGGCTCCGGTGGGGGAGTGGGAAGGACAGAGTGAGATTGCGTTACCTTATCTACGGTTTGTTGTGCAGTGTCGGCGGTATCAACAATTGTGGATTCTACTGCTCTGAGCAGTTCATCGAAAATATCCTTAGCTACCTGTTCTTCATCTGTTTGTTTTTCTGGCTCCGATTGTTGTTGTGATGCCTCTTCTGACGAGCTTGTGTCGGTTTTAGTGTGATCCTCCTGTTCTTGTTGCCCTTGTGAAGATGACTGCACGGATGATTCATGCTCCATTGATGTAGCGGTGTCGTGGAAGGTTTCTTTGTCATGCTTTTCTTCTTCCTTGTCATCATCTTTGTTTCCTTCGGTTGTTCCCTATGCTTCACTTTCAGAAGAACTGATTCTGATTCTCTTCCAGCGGAAGAGTTGGTTTAGCTCCTCTTCATCTTCTTCATCATCATCCCATAATTGCACAGACTCTTCATGTCGTAGGACCGGGCCTCTGGGTGGTGGTTGTGCTGCAAGGATGACCGAAAACAGGAATGATATGATATGAGGGAGTCTCGATCTTGGCATTCCTCCCTTGTTTACCTGTTTGATGATTGCTACGCATTCTTTGTGAATGCAATGGAAGAAATAGGACGCAAAATTCACTGGTTCTCGGGTGGCTAAGTCTATAGCGGAGTAGAAGGGACGAGATATTCCATAAGTACATTTCTGTAGGTTGAGGATAGCTACTAAGAATTGGAGGGCTGATCTCTCAGGTTCCGGTCGACAAAGGATCGCGTATTCGTTTGACGAATACCTAGGAAATAATTGGGTCATTGTTGCTACGGGGAGGTTCGGGCCATTTTCCCGACCTTGCGAAGGGAGTCGGAATGACTCAACGAATGTTTGGAAGGTGATCAGTGTACGGGATGGGAGGGAGGTGATCGGCCAACTCTGCTCGGTGGCAGGTGTGTTGGCGATGGCGGAGATGATTTGGGCAAAGAAGGGGTGGGATTCCACTGAATGCCAAGGCAGTTCAGCGAAATTGGATAGCCCACGAATGCGCAGGAACTCTCCTACGTCGGCAGGGAGTCCATCACGGAAGGCGGCATAGTTAGCCAAAGCTTCCATGGCGCACATAGAGACAGCAATCACAAGTACACAGAACACAGGGTACGCACAATGACACAAATCACACAAACACAATAGCGATTTTTGGCGAAACAGGAAAGGTTAAGTAGATGCGTTGCAGTGGAGAGCAATCAAGAATGACTAATCATTGCGGGGTAGTGAGGTGATAATTCTTAACTTCGGTGTGCATGCGTGAGTAGGTGGAAAGGGCAGGGTGGCTGTGGACATAATTAGGTATCAAAACGCGGATATTTACAGACTTATTTTATTAAGCATGCCAAAAAGAAAAAGAAAAGAAAATAAAGAAAAGAGAACGCAAAAAGACGCGGCCAACCGCAAAACGTTTTCAGTGTGGATTAGATGCTTGTTGATACGGCTGCAGCTTTGATCCATTTATCACCTTTGGAAGAGGAATTCCGGTCGAAGTGGTCAACCGAAAAGTTGTTGGGCCCACTTGTTCAGCAATCCGGTAGGGACCAAACCATCATAACTTGAATTTTCCAGCAGAGCAATTCGACTTTGCATTGTAAAAGAGTACAAGTTGTCCCACTGAAAAAATTGGAGTCTTTAGATATCGATCATGTGTTCGAGCTTGTCTTAGATGTACTTCCTCAATAGTCAAAAAATTGTGCCATCGATGCTCGTCTAATTCTCTGAGTGTATCCAACCGAAATGACAGTGATTCTTCAGGTAGCAGTTTCTGAGCGATTGCTACTTGTAAACTTGGTATAACTATCTCCATCGGTGCTATGGCTTCCAATCCATAAGTTAGTTTGAAAGGGGTTAATCCTGTCGTTACCTTGTATGTAGTGTGGTATGCCCATAATACTGCAGGTAGCAGTTGATCCCATCTTTCCGGTGCTTCCAAAATGAGTTTTCGAAGCATATTCAACAAAGTCTTGTTTGTACTCTCAGCCAAACCATTTGCACGAGGATAATATGGTGAACTAAATTTATGCGTGACCTGAAACGAATGTGTGAGTACTTTCATTAAATTGTTGACAAAATGAGTGCCTTGATCTGTAACAAGTTCCAGCGGTAAGCCAAAACGTGGAAAGACATCTTTCAATAGACATTTTGCTACCGCAACAGCTGTGGCAGACCGTAAAGCCCAGGCTTCTGCCCATCTGGTAGCATAATCAGTACATGTCAAAATATAACGATTATTACTGAGGATTGCTGGTGGTGTAATAGGGCCAATGAAATCTAGACCCCACTTCTGAAAAGGCTCTAATGGCAAGACAGGTTGTAGAGGGAAAAGATGACGTTGCAGGGGTTGTCCAGATCTCTGACAACTATCACATTGCTTGACAAACTGTGATACATCCCTGTACATAGTAGGCCACCAAAGACCACTTTGCAGAATTTTTCGGTGTGTTAAGTCTGCAGCAAAATGGCCACCGGAAGGAATTGAGTGAGCCAAATTAATGACTGAGTTAACTTCATGTGGTGGAATACAACGAAGTAAAACTCCTGTGTGATCCATATAGTATAATTCCCCAGCAATCAACCAAAATCGGTGACTGAAAACTGAAATTTTCCTTCGTATTGAAGGAGAAGTCTGAGAGGGAAGGTATCCATCAGTGAGGAAGGTCAAGATCTGATCATAATATGTAGATGGCATAGGTGGGTCTGTAATTTCATCATTAGTCGGTTTAGAGACATAAATTGCCGGTGTTGTGTCATCTATACCGACCGGAGCTTCACCGGAATCTAAGCGAGAGAGAAAATCTGCTAAGGAATGTGAACTGCCTGGCCGATGAATAACTTCGTAGTCAAACTCTTGTAAAAGTAGAACCCATCGTGCTAATCGACCACCTAGATGCTGTTGTCGAACTAGATAGACAAATGCAGCATGATCTACATGAAAAGTAAATTTACGGCCCAACAAATAATGTCTGAATTTCTTGACAGAATATACTAGACCTAGACATTCTCTCTCTGTTACAGAGTAATTCTTTTGAGCAGGGGCTAATCTTCGACTTGCATAGTATACTGGTCTGAACCACTTATCGGTTTGTTGCATTAGAACGCTCCCTATTGCTATATCTAAAGCATCAACAAATACATGAAATGGGCGATCCCAGTTAGGAGGCTGTAAGATTGGAACCTGTGTTAGTAATCCCTTTAGATGATCAAAAGCAGTTTGACAATCCGGGGTCCAGTCAAATTATCAAGGATTCTTGGTTATCAATCGGTTCAGTGGTATTGCCAAATGAGCAAGCCACCGTAAGTGCCGACCATGCCATCTTACTTGGCCCATGAAGCGCATTACTTCCTTAGGTGTAGTGGGTACAAGTGCTTCTAACACAGCTGTGATTTTATCTAGATCCACCTGTATACCCTGTGCAGATACAATGTGACCAAGTAGCTTTCCACATGAAACCGCAAACACAGATTTGTTTGGGTTCAAACAGAGTCTGTATTCTCTGCACTTTTCAAAGCAACACCGTAAATGGAACAGGTGTGCTATCATCTTACCAAAAATCGAAAAATCATCAAGATATACTTGCATAAAAGAGGTAAGGTAAGGAGAAAATATTTCCTGCATACACCTTTGGAACGTACTTGGGGCATTTCTTAATCCAAACCACATAACAGTACATGCGAAAACACCCCAGTTGGTAATGAAGGCGGTCTTCCGTATATCTTGTTCAGCCATTCTAACTTGATTATACCCACTGTACCCATCTAAGAATGAATACATTTCATGTCCTGCTACTCTATCAAGCATTGTGTCAAGAAAAGGTAGCAGAAATGGATCAGGCATCGTAGCTGCGTTCAGTTTCCGGTAATCTACACATATTCATAACTTCTTATTCTTTTTAGGGACAATAACAATTGGTGAGATCCATTCAGCATGCTCTACTGGTACAATGAATCCGACTTTGAGTAGCCTATCAAGTTCTGCCTTTACCTGTGATGCATAGTTTGGATTCATCCGGTAGCTGGGTTGCTTAAGTGGTTTTGCTTCCGGCTTCAGCATGACCCTGTGTTGATAGATGCACGGGTCCAAACCCTTCATATCTTTGTAATCCCATGCAAATACATCAAAAAATTCTCAAAGTAGTTGGATTAAATCTGCTTGAAATAACTCAGGTTCTCCTTTATCTTAACACGTCATGGATTTTCTTCATCCCCTAAATTGTAGGTGGTCAGTTGATCTTCTGGAACATAGAATTGTCGAGGCTTCTCTGTATCCTCAGCTGGCTTAAAAAGTTGTTGTAGATCAGCGTCATCAATGGTAGCCTTATCTTCTTTCGTACCTTTTTCTGTTACAGACATCACCGTGCAAACTGCAGGATTCCAATTATCTACAACAGATTGTAGATCAATAGTTCCTAGGGAGATCAAGTCAATGTTATTTTTCAGAAACTCTTCTTCTTCATCATCTGACAACCCATCTAGCATATGGACTGGTCCTGCAAAATACGGTCTAGCATGCAACTCGCAAGGTTGTATAGCATCTAATTTTACAACGTATTTACGATTATTATCTTTGAAAGTGAGTTCCTGTGCAGACCAATCTTGTATCACCTTGGTGTGCTTCAGCCAAGGACGACCGAAAAGGAGATTATAATCAAGGGTGGATTCTGGTAATTCTAGTATGACGAAGGTCATTTTAAATGTTGTACCTTGTAAAGTTATTGGTACATTTCGTACAAGTCCTACGGGATGGACTCTTGACTGGTCGGCTATTCTGACAAAAAACTGAACTCGTTCGATTTCGGTCCACCCTAACTTTTTACACAGTGCAGCAGTAGCAATGTTGACACCAGATCCTCCATCAATTAGTACCTGTGTGATTTTATGATTTTTATACCATACCGTAATTAAAGGAACTGAATGATCGACCGTAGAATCAGGTTATGGTTGCACTGTTGCTATTGCTGGAATGCAAGAAGGCACAGGACTGAACTATTGTTGGAATTGTTGTCGAACTCCTGGTACTAGTGCAAGTACTTGGCCCACAGGGAGAGTGATGGATGCTTTAGATAAAATTTCCCAGGCCTTTTGTGATTGGATTGTATTTTCCACAGATTTTGAAGATGATGCGCCTACTGAAGATGATATGCGTGCTGCTGAATTAGAATCCTGTTGTTGTGTTCTTTCCTCGATTAACGGAGCCTGGGTCACCGGAATAGGATCTGGGAACACTGGAGGTTCTGCGGTGGTCCATTGACTAGATTTATCATACATCCTTTGTTGTTCACGTATGCCTGGTTCAAATATTTATGCTGCTGGTTGCAGTTGTTTACCGGATTGGGTCTGAATTACTGCAGCGTGCGTTTCTACTGGTGTGATTTGTACCATATTAGCCATTGGGTTTTGACGTTCTTTCTTCCTCTAATCATACTCAGCTGCATCCTTACAAAATCTTCTAATGTGACTAAATTCACCACAAAAATGACAGCGCGGTGGTGGCAAATTGGGATTTTTCGGTGCTGGTCCGACCTGCCAGCGGTTTGCATTGTAGTTATTATTTCTCTGTCCTCTGTAATTTCGATAACCTTGTTGCTGGTTGTTTCTCATTTGCGGAGGTACATAGTGATTGGCTGGCTCCCTGGTTCCTGTATAATTGCATTGACAGTTGCTAGTCCCTGTACTTTGGCATTATATGCGCAGTTTTTAGTGGTGTGTCCGGTAGTGTTGCAGATAGCACAAATCAACTGATTAAGTGCACAAGTGGCACTAGTATGGCTTGAATTCTTGCATGTAGTGTAGTACATCTGTCTGGTCGGGTCTTCGGTGATATTTCTATTTGCTTTTAACCACTCCAGATCTTCTGTAAATCCTCTAACCTTGTTCTCAAGTTGCAAAGCCATTGCAATCACTGCATCTAGCGTCATAGCTCCTACACAGCGTATGATCATAATCTATTTAAGTTGCGGAGTCAATCCATTGATAAACCATTGAGTAATAACGTCATCCGTTAGGTTGGCATGTGCTAGTGGTAACTGCCTCAAATGAGTCCTGAATAGAGTGGCATATTCCTGTACTCTTTGATTTATCTTCTGTCTATTGTTTTGCAGGTAGTCAAAAATTTTGGCTGGATTCTTCTTTAGCCTGAATCTCTGCAAAAAGGCATCCCTTACTGCTTCATAGGTGCAGAAATGGTTAATATCATATTCTGTAAGCCATCTAGCTGCTTCGTTAACCAATCTCGATTGGAAAACAATAGCCTTATACGTCGGATCAGGTGGATGGTTGAGCACTGTGTAACTTATCTCAAATGTGCGTACATGAGCATCTGGGTCATCTCCTAGGAATCCACCAAATTTGGTGTACGTCACTCCTGTTGGAGTCGACCTTGGTGGGCATAGTTGTTGTTGTTGTTGCTGTTGTTGTTGTTGCCCGTTCATGGCTCTGATGGTTGTATTGTGACTATCTTCTGTGTTGGATGTGATGGTTGGGTACAATCAGAAGATCAAGTTGGTGCTGCTAGACCTGCTTCACACCTGCCCTCTTTTCTCTTCAGATATAGTTAGGAGACTCCTTGAGCTTCCAAATGACACCAAGAAACTGTATATGTGCTTTACAAAGTGATTGAGTAATGATCAAATCAAAAACAGATAAGTTTGAACCTTCATAAGTTCAAAAACTTGCTATTTCTGTAATGACACCTGCTCAGTCCTAAGCTCAGTGTGTCCAGCACACTTGCAATTGGTTTAATTCCTTCTGGGAGTATTAAATTAACTTAACAAGCTACCATTAGCAAGTTAAATCACTCCAAATGACAAACTATACACTGAGCATGGTCTAGCAAAATTAGGAACTCCCCCGACTTTTCAGGAAACACACAGAAATATACCAGTGATCACTTCGACAGCGATTTCTCCCAATTGACTGAATAGATTGACTTGAAACTTTGTAGTGTTATAGAATGCTTTGAGCTGGTTCCAATGAGCCCTTGATCATCAAATTTGGTTCAGTAGATCTTGAGATATGCTCTGTTGAAGTTGGCAGACTTGGAGGTAGTCACTCAGAGAAAACACAGAGTAAACACTATGAGTATATGTATTGATACTATCAAATGTACATTCCCATTGGCATGTAGAATGATGCCCAATGGTACTCAGAGGTGTAGGCTAGGTAGTAGCTCTCACACACTCACAATTTAGATTGGATTAGCCTCGGGAAGAGTGTTACCTTACCTGCGACTTTTTACATTGACTTTTATAGATGTTTTGAAGGAATTTGAATTTCAAAATTCAAATGTAGGCTCCCTCAAATCTCTCAACTAATCTCATGGAGATATTCTCTCCATTCATACCTTCCAAATTCCATGACTTTTGAAGGTAGGTACAATTACAAGAAATGAGTTAAGTCATATTGACTTTTACATTGGATAAAAGATAATAAAACATAGGCATATGTTCCTATGGTCTTCCTTCAAGTGAGTTATTTCAAGAACTTTTGTAACACCTTCAAGATAGGTATCCCATGCTCTTCAAGGTACAAGACAAGGCCAAGTGTTAAGGCTTGTTTGCACCAACAGCTCCCCCTCAAGCCAAACACTTGCTTGAGTCTTCTTCTTTAATCTTCTATGATATCCTGTAATCCAATCATGGATTTAAACCTGCATAGCTTGCTTCCATCCAAAGCTTTTGTAAGCAAATCTGCACATTGAATATTAGTGGACACATATGATAATTGGACTTCTTTGCTAAGTAGTTTCTCTCTCACATAGTGGTAATGCACCTCTATGTGTTTTGTCCTAGCATGATACACAGGATTAGCAGCTAAATGTAGTGAACTTGTGTTATCACCAAATATGATAGGTGGCCTTGTATATAGGCCCAATTCTGAGTATAGTAGCTTCAACCATATTGATTCTTGAGTGGCATTGGCTAGCCCTCTGTACTCTGCCTCAGTAGATGATAGAGCCACTGTGGGTTGTTTCTTGGATGACCAAGAAATAGGTTTATCACCTGCAAAGCATATATAACCAGATGTACTCCTCCTGTCATCCTTGCAACCTGCCCAATCTGCATCTGAGTATACCTTGATATCAATATCTGATGAATATGGGTAATACAAACCATGATTTTGTGTTCCCTTTAGATACTTTACTATCTTCTTGGCTGCCTCCAAATGTGGTACTCTTGGCTTATGCATAAATTGGCTAAGTACACTAACACCATATGAGATATCAATCCTAGTTAAGGTAGCATAATTGAGACTACCTACCAAACTTTGGTAACCTGTAATATCCTTGAGTTCTTCCCCTTCATGTGCACTGAGTTTGTGGTTGACCTCCATAGGGATATTTGAGACTTTAGCTTCCTGCAAATTAAACTTCTTGACCATGTCCTGAATATACTTCTTCTGAGTAATGTATATACCTGAATTTGTGTAGACCAATTCAAGTCCTAGGAAGTACTTCAATAATCCAAGATCATTGATCTTGAATTCCTTCATCATTTGACCTTTGATGTGTCTAATTCCTTGAACATCATTTCCTGTAATAATGATGTCATCAACATAGACACACAAGTATATTACCTCTGAATTGTTCTTCTTTATAAACAATGAAGTATCTGCTTTACTCATCACAAATCCTTGATCCAAGAGGTAGGTTGTCAACCTATAGTTCCATGCTCTAGGTGCCTGCTTCAATCCATACAGAGCTTTCTTCAATTTGCAAACATGATTTACCTTATTGGGATCTTCATAGCCAGGTGGTTGTGACATGTAGACCTCTTCAGATATCCATCCATTCAGGAATGCATTCTTTACATCCAATTGGTACATGTTCCAATTCTTGGATGCAGCTACACTCACCATAATTCTGATAGTTGGCATCTTTGCCACAGGAGAAAATGTCTCCTCATAATCAATGCCTTGGGTTTGTGCAAAACCCTTGGCCACCAACCTAGCTTTGTATCTGCTTATTGAACCATCTGAGTTCCTTTTGAGTTTGTAGATCCATCTGGATCCTATGACCTTCATGGAGTCCTTCTTGGGTACCAAGTCCCAAGTATCACTCTCCTTGAGAGCCTCCATTTCTTCATCCATTGCTTCCTTCCATTCTGGTTTAGTAATAGCTTCCTCAAATGTACCTGGTTCTTCACTTAAGATGTCCTTTGCAAGATATATAGAGTGCTTGGTTACAAGTGAAGTATCATATCCATACCTAATAGGTTTCTTCTTTTCCCTTGAAGATCTCCTCATAGCTTGAGTTGAGGATTCTGGATTGTCTTCAAGTTGCTTCATCTTCATCTTCCCTTTGGATTTCCAAGCTTTGAATTCTTCAATGTTGATGGTGTCTTCATCATCTGAGCTTGTTTCTTCATTCTGAGTTGGTTCTTGCCTGACAAGCTTTGGAAAGTCCTCTTCCATATCATAAGGTAAACTTACTTTCCTGCACTCATTATCATACCATGAATCATTTTCATCAAAGATGACATCTCTGCTTACCTTGAAGCCTTTGTTTGAGGGGTTATAGAACCTGTATCCTTTCTGATTCAAATCATAACCAATAAAGATACACTTTTCAGCCTTAGGGTCTAGCTTTCCCCTTACCTGTGAGGGAATATGCACATATGCAACACACCCAAAGATCTTGCAATGATCCAGAGAAGGTCTCTTACCATGCCAAGCCTCATAGGGTGTCATTCCATCAAGTGTCTTTGATGGCAACCTGTTGATCAAGTATGTGGCAGTAGATACACTCTCTGCCCAAAGATAATTTGGTAGTTTCTTCTCATTAAGCATAGACCTAGCTGTCTCCACAATGAGTCTATTTCTTCTTTCAGCTACCCCATTTTGTTCAGGTGAGTACCTTGTGGTAATCTCCCTCTTGATGCCTCTTTCCTGCAAGAATTCTTCAAAGTCATTGGAGAAGTATTCTCCACCACCATCAGACCTTAACCTCTTCAAATGTCTACCTGTTTGATTCTCTACTAATGCAAGATACCTTTTGAAGCAATTAAATACTTCATCTTTATGTTTCATGAAGTACAAGACAGTCCATCTGCATTAATCATCTATAAAAGATACATAGTACCTTGATCCAGATATGGATGGCTCCTTGCTTGGTCCCCAAACATCTGTATGCACCAATTCCAAGTAATCTTCATGCATAAAACCCTTTTTTGTATATGGCAATCTGTGTGACTTACCAAATTGACAAGCCCCACACTTGTATATCATGTGTTGCTTGGATACATTAGGTATCCCAAGCACACATTGATCTCTGCTCATCTGCTTTATGGTTCTCTCTCCAATGTGACCCAATCTCTTGTGCCACATCTCCAATTCTGATAGGGTTTGGTCCCTATAGTTGTACAAGGCAATACTTTTAGTATCCTCAAGTTCAAAGGTAAATAGTCTACCTGACTTCTCTCCCTTGGCTATCCTTCTGAATCCATGTCTTGGATCTTCCACATATGCACCATGTTGAGTGAACCTGACCTGTAGACCTTTTTCAACAATCTGACCTACACTCATCAGATTCTTGGTGATTGTTGGAACATACAATACTCTGCTTAGCAAATTCTGATTACCATCACTTGTTTTGACATTACCTACTTTAACCACTGAGTGTTTAGTGTCATCACCTGTCTGCACTTGGTGCTTGCCTTTAGGTTCTTCCAAATCAGAGAGTAAGGCAACATTCCCAGCTACATGGTTAGAGCAACCTGAATCAATATAGAACAAATGATCATCATTGATACCTGATTTAGATGTCATGTTCATAATCAACAAGGAATCATCTTGATCCT
Source organism: Ceratopteris richardii (assembly GCA_020310875.1). Taxonomy (NCBI): domain Eukaryota; kingdom Viridiplantae; phylum Streptophyta; class Polypodiopsida; order Polypodiales; family Pteridaceae; genus Ceratopteris; species Ceratopteris richardii. The sequence continues at coordinate 76,874 of MU261438.1, forward strand.
CTGCATAATTGTTGTAATCCTTTCTGTTCCTGTATCCTCCTTGATAATTTCCATTGTGATTGTAGCTATTGTTGTAATTATTGTTGTATTGTTGTATCCATGGTAGCCTTGAGATTGATTGAATCTGCCTCTGCCTTGGGAGTATCCTCCTCTTTGGTGACCTCTTCCTCTTTGATTCTTGTAGTTCTTGTAGCATTCATCTGTAGTATGGTTAGACAAGCCACAAATATTGCATGGAGATTGATTATAGGGTCTCCCCCTACCTGACTTACCTCCTCTGCCCCTACCTCTAGATGATCTACCTCTCCCTGCATAGTTTGCTTGGGAGGTGGATCCTTCATCATCAACCTTCTTGCTTTTACCCTTATCTTTAGACTTCTTATCTGTATATAGGGCAGAGGGATTGTTACCTTTTGATTGCTCTCCATTCTTTGTGATCTTGGCTTCATGTGTAAAGAGTTGTCCAATCAGAGTTGTTAGATCAGGTGCTTGAATGTCCATGTACAAGTCCATTGCAGTGGTAAAGCTCTCCCACTTGTCATCTGCTTTGAGTCCATTTATCACTTGTCTAACAATTTGCTCTTCTTCAATCTCTTCTCCAACACTTGCAAGTTGATCTGCTATATCTTTGACTTTGGTGACAAAATCTGAAACACATTGTTTTGATTGTTTCCTAAGAGTTGTAAACTCAATCCATAGCTGATTCTTTCTGGCCCTTGTGCTTGATGAGAAGTATGTTGACAAGGTCTCCCAAGTCTCTTGGGAAGTCTTACAGTTCCTAACATGAGGTAGAAGGAAATCAGAGATAGAGTTTAGAAGATATGACCTTGCCAAAGCATCTTTAGCACACCATTGATTAAGTCTCTCATGCTCATCCTTTGTAGGTAGGCCTCTGGTTTTGAATGAGGGCAACTCCTCATCTCCTGATATGTATCCATACAAGCTTCTCCCTTGTAGATAAGTCTTCATTCTTAATGACCATGCCTGGTAGTTATTCCTATCCAATTTGTCAATAAAGGAAGGGAAACCATCACCCATGATTACCTTGTTTTGCTCTGATACCACTGTTGGATGTGATGGCTGGGTACAATCAGAAGATCAAGTTGGTGCTGCTAGACCTGCTTCACACCTGCCCTCTTTTCTCTTCAGATATAGTTAGGAGACTCCTTGAGCTTCCAAATGACACCAAGAAACTGTATATGTGCTTTACAAAGTGATTGAGTAATGATCAAATCAAAAACAGATAAGTTTGAACCTTCATAAGTTCAAAAACTTGCTATTTCTGTAATGACACCTGCTCAGTCCTAAGCTCAGTGTGTCCAGCACACTTGCAATTGGTTTAATTCCTTCTGGGAGTATTAAATTAACTTAACAAGCTACCATTAGCAAGTTAAATCACTCCAAATGACAAACTATACACTGAGCATGATGTTTAGCAAAATTAGGAACTCCCCCGACTTTTCAGGAAACACACAGAAATATACCAGTGATCACTTCGACAGCGATTTCTCCCAATTGACTGAATAGATTGACTTGAAACTTTGTAGTGTTATAGAATGTATTGAGCTGGTTCCAATGAGCCCTTGATCATCAAATTTGGTTCAGTAGATCTTGAGATATGCTCTGTTGAAGTTGGCAGACTTGGAGGTAGTCACTCAGAGAAAACACAGAGTAAACACTATGAGTATATGTATTGATACTATCAAATGTACATTCCCATTGGCATGTAGAATGATGCCCAATGGTACTCAGAGGTGTAGGCTAGGTAGTAGCTCTCACACACTCACAATTTAGATTGGATTAGCCTCGGGAAGAGTGTTACCTTACCTGCGACTTTTTACATTGACTTTTATAGATGTTTTGAAGGAATTTGAATTTCAAAATTCAAATGTAGGCTCCCTCAAATCTCTCAACTAATCTCATGGAGATATTCTCTCCATTCATACCTTCCAAATTCCATGACTTTTGAAGGTAGGTACAATTACAAGAAATGAGTTAAGTCATATTGACTTTTACATTGGATAAAAGATAATAAAACATAGGCATATGTTCCTATGGTCTTCCTTCAAGTGAGTTATTTCAAGAACTTTTGTAACACCTTCAAGATAGGTATCCCATGCTCTTCAAGGTACAAGACAAGGCCAAGTGTTAAGGCTTGTTTGCACCAACATTCTATATCCCAAGGCTGAATATCTGAACTATCGAAATCTGTATCGTCGGCCTGTGCACTTTCTAGTTCGATAATCTTGTTCAGTATGTTTCGAATCTCGGTTTCGAATAAGCTACCTTCCTTCTTGATGTCAAATCTAGGGAAGCTTACTCCCAATAGCGGTGACTGGGCTGAAGATTCACCAAGAACTGGTAAACCGTCACCGAAAAACTACAATCTTTAAGCAATTGTTATCGAAATATCACCGGAATGTGTCGAATCTTCACCAAAACAAGGTGCTTTTTCTCCTTCACTAATTTCTTTGGCTAAGGTGTTTCTAGTCGTAAACAAATTTGAATCTTTACCCAATGTTGTTAAACTAACTTCAGGCTGCTTCCTGGTAGATTCTGGAGTTACTATATCTTCGACAGACTGTGCCGAAATCGTACCGAAATTTACCAGAGGTGTAGCACGTTCCACCGGAATCACTACTAACATTCTTTACTTTCTTGACAACTGGGTTAGAACTAGCTGTACTTCTACCTCCCGGAGTCGTCCTTAGCAAATTAAGAACCCCAGGCTGGCGGTTCTTTGGATACGTTTCACCGGATCGAGTAACCGGCATGTATCATATTTTGTACTAATCATGTACTATTACTCTCGATGTACAATTTACAGTCACGTTTCCACAACTAGTTTGCAACAATCTGATCTGTTGCCACCTTCCCACAGACAACGCCAGTGTTAAACGCTGTTATTCTAACTGTCAGAAGTGCGTTTAACCAATTCTTGGGTTCTTGGGAGTGGAAGGGGTCTGTTAGATAGAGGCCCTATACTTAGTTCCCAAACTGGCCACTTACACATAGCAATATACTGATGCTGAGAGCTCTATCAAGAATCTGTTGTACTTAGACATTACAGTTCATAGTTTAGCTCATCCACGTGTACCGAATATGCTAAGATGCTATATTGCATCTG
>MU261438.1:87500-90000 GCA_020310875.1 Ceratopteris richardii
AGCAATCAGTTTCAGAGTATGTGACAAAGATCAAAGATGTGGCAGACCAACTAGCAAGCATTGGAGAGGAAATTGAAGAGGAGCAAATAGTCAGGCAAGTGACAAATGGACTCAAGGCAGATGATAAGTGGGAAAGTTTCACCACTGCAATGGACCTCTACATGGACATGCATACCCCTGATCTCACAACACTCATGGGCCAACTATTTACACATGAAGCAAAGTTCACCAAAGCTGGAGATCAATCAAAAGGTAACAACCCCTCTGCACTCTATACTGATAAGAAAGTTAAAGATAAAGGCAAGAAGAAACAGGATGAAGAAGGCTCTACCTCTCAAGCTAATTATGCAGGGAGAGGAAAGTCATCTAGAGGAAGAGGCAGAGGAGGTAAGTCAGGTAGGGGGAGACCCTACAACTCATCACCATGCAACATATGTGGATTGTCCAACCATACCACAGATGAATGCTACAAGAACTACAAAAATCAGAGAGGAAGAGGCTACTCAAGAGGTGGATACTCTCAAGGAAGAGGCAGATTCAACCAACATCAAAGCTACAATGGGTACAACAACCAATACAACAACAACTACAACAACAACCACAATGGAAACTACCAAGGTGGATTCAGAAATAGAAGAGACTACAACAACTACACAGAGGAGCAGGATGACTCCTTATTGATCATGAACATGACCTCCAAGATAGGTACAAATGATGATCATTTATTTTACATTGACTCAGGATGTTCTAACCATGTAGCTGGCAATGTGGCACTACTTTCTGATTTGGAAGAGCCCAAGGGCAAACATCAGGTACAAACAGGTGATGACACTAAACACTCTGTTGTCAAAGTTGGAAATGTGAAGACATGTGATGGTAATCAGAACCTATTAAGCAGGGTACTCTATGTACCAACAATAACTAAAAATTTAATGAGTGTTGGTCAGATTGTGGAGAAAGGTTTGCAGGTCAGATTCACACAACATGGAGCATATGTGGAGGACCCAAAACAAGGATTCAGAAGGATAGCCAAAGGGGAGAAATCAGGTAGACTATTTACATTTGAGCTAGAGGATACAAAAAACATTGCTTTGTATAATTACAAGGATCAGACACTTTCAGAGTTAGAGATATGGCATAAAAGATTAGGGCACATAGGTGAAAGGACTCTTAAGCAAATGTGCAGGGATCAATGTGTGCTTGGGATACCTAATGTATCCAAGCAACACATGATTTACAAATGTGGATCATGTCAATTTGGTAAGTCTCACAGATTACCCTACTCAAGGAAAGGTTTCATGCATGAAGACTACCTAGACTTGGTACACACAGATGTTTGGGGACCTAGCAAGGACCCTTCCATTTCTGGTTCAAGATATTATGTGTCTTTCATTGATGACTATAGCAGGTGGACCATTTTATACTTTATGAAGCATAAAGATGAAGTGTTTAATTGTTTCAAGAGGTATCTTGCACTTGTTGAGAATCAAACAGGTAGAAGCTTGAAGAGGCTAAGATCAGATGGTGGAGGAGAGTACTTCTCCAATGAATTTGAAGATTTCTTGCAGGAAAGAGGCATCAAGAGGGAGATCACTACAAGATACTCACCTGAACAAAATGGGGTAGCAGAAAGAAGGAATAGACTTATAGTAGAAACAGCTAGGTCTATGCTCAATGAAAAAAGGTTGCCAAATTACCTATGGGCAGAGAGTGTATCCACTGCCACTTATCTCATCAATAGGTTGCCATCCAAATCACTTGATGGCATGACACCATATGAAGCATGGCATGGTAAGAGACCCTCTCTGGATCATTGCAAAATCTTTGGTTGTGTAGCATATGTGCATATTCCCTCACAGGTAAGAGGAAAGCTAGACCCAAAGGCTGAGAAATGTATCTTCATTGGTTATGATTTGAACCAAAAGGGATACAGATTCTACAACCCCACAAACAAAGGGTTCAAGGTAAGCAGAGATGTCATATTTGATGAGAATGACTCATGGTATGAGAATGAATGCAGGAAAGTAAGTCTACCCTATGACATGGAGGAAGACTTTCCAAAGCTTACCAAGGAAGAGCCAACTCAGCAAGAAGATTCAAGCTCAGATGATGATACAATAAACCTTGAGGAATTCAAAGCTTGGAAATCCAAAGGAAAGATGAAGATGAAGCAATTAGAGGATAAGCCAGAAACTTCTACTCAAGCAATGAGGAGATCTCAGAGAGAGAAGAAGAAGCCTATCAGATTTGGGTATGACACATCACTTGTAACTAAACATTCTGTATATCTTGCAAAAGACTTGTTGAATGAAGAACCAGGTACCTATGAAGAAGCAATTACAAAGCCAGAATGGAGAGAAGCCATGAATGAAGAGATAGAAACCCTCAAAGAAAGTGATACTTGGGACTTGGTACCCAAGAAGGATTCTATGAAGGTGATAGGATCCAGATGGATCTACAAATTGAAGAAGAATTCAGATGGAACAATTAACAGGTACAA